>JAOYMZ010003261.1:0-24090 GCA_025802335.1 Pinguicula primuliflora | reverse complement strand
TCTCTCTCTTGGATAGTATGATTGTCCAGGAATTATTTAAATCGTATGGGCTCGGGTAGGGCTCGAAATGCCTTGCTACCCTAACGAACCCAAAATATTCACTAGCTGAAAATGGGTTCGTTACAGTTTCCCTCTCGGCCCTACTGTAGTCCAGGGCTCTTCATTATCAGGTTCGTTTCCATCCGCATGACCAGATCTATCGCCGGTTTTGCCGGCGTCTCGAGATCGATCGTCCATTTTTAAGACTTAAAAGTGTTTTCACAATTGGATGGAAAGTTAATATCTTCAAATTTGATGATTGTTTATATTGAATGAGAATTATCTAGTGATATTAATTTAAATATTATTGATGAATTTTATAGTTGAAGTCCGATATAGTTAGTCATTTTAATATTTAATTATCTTCATACTTTAATTCTGATTATGTAATAAAATTTATTATTATATTAATATTTTATTTATATTATTTATTTAAATATGAAAAAAATTGAACCATATCTACCACTCTCGATTTTCAGCCTAGTTTCCATCCTTTGGCTCAAACTACAAATTGTTGGTTGGCACACACTCTCTATTGCATCTTGCCCACTTTCTCTTGCAATCTCCAGTTATATCTTTTCCTGTCTCTTTAGAAATCGAAATCTGTGGATTTTTCTGCTATATCCGGTATGGGTAAACGGTCGTCCGCCTACAAGGCTGCCTATCGGGATACACTTGTCAGCTTATTGGTAACTCTGTCCAAGAAACTTGCGAAAGAAAGGGATTCTCTTGCCGATAAGATTAAGTACTTAAACGAAATTGTTTATAAGGTAAATTTCTGATTTTATTTCCTCTTGGTTGTGTAAAGTTGTAAAATTTCCGGATGGATACGAGTTAGGGTTTTTAGTGTTGTGGATGATTGTTTTTTTTTTTTTTTGTGTGTGTGTGTGTTTGTGCAGATGAAGATGGAGCAGAATGTTGAGTTATTGAAAGAAGAATTTTTGCTTGGGTTGAAGGAGAGGGAAGCTTTCATGTATAAGAAGAGATACGGTTTGATTTTCTTAAATTTTATCTATTTGATCTCAACTGAATACATGGAACTTAGATTAAAATGCTTTTTACATTTGTGATGCTTCCTTGGATTAGTATTGATTTATATTGGAAAAAGAACCTCAAGAGCTTGCCGAGCCACTTTATTTCACGCTTTGCTTTACTATGCCAAGCCACTTCATGTTGCATAATTTACATATAGTTAATTTTTTGTTTTGTTTTTTGGCAGAGGAAACAAATGATGAACTTGCTGATTTCCATGAATTTTTTGATCATTTCTCTCAGAAATGTCTGGCTACGACCGTACGTTCACTAATTTTGTACGCATCTCATGGCTGACGACTTGATGGATTTTCAATTCCATTATCTATGCTTTTGCAGAGTACATCAGTTGCTGTTAATCTTGAACTGGATGGCAGACAAAACAAGGCCCTTCAAGATGAGGTGAGGAAGCTAAAAACTGAGTTGAAGAAATGCAACTCGGCGAAGAAGTCCGAGATTTCTACTCTCATATCAGAGAAAACTTTTGTTTGGAACCAGTTGAAAACATTGGAAAGTGACCTCACTCAACGACTAAAGGATAAAGATGAAGAAGTCAAATGTTCTAATGAAAAGGTGCTGGTGCTTGTTGACCAACTAGGGGAATTACAGTCTACAAATGAAAGGTTAAGAAGTGACTTTGCCATGATTGAATCTGAGTCCAATCAAAAGACCCAAGATATATCTAGACTTTTGAAGGAAATTGAACTCTTAAAATCCAGTTCAGAGTCCAGATCATCCTTGCTGCGTCCCTGCCTGGGAAAAAGGGGGATATCCGGAACAGCAGCCCAAAACAGTTGTTCTGCTCTAAATGTTGTATCAATGAAGAGAAAATTTGACCCTTCATCGACCTGTCAGGAGGTGACACTTTATCCTTGCCCTACGGCTAATTTACTCTTTTTTATATATATAAATAAATTGTATTAGCCGGATACTGATACACTCTATTTTACAGATTTAAATAAATTGTATTGAGCAGTATACTAATTTACTCTTATACTGTTGTTTTATGCAACGAGTTGTTCTTAGGATCGTAACTCTGTTTCAATCTTATTCATGTATCTCTCTACACGATCTACTCAGGTAATGAAAGCCTTATGCAGTTTCATCTGTAGGCTTTATAATAACGCACTTTAACTTTGATTAAGTTTGGTGAATGCTAAGTGGTAAATTATTGCAGTTTGAACTTGTTTGGGCTGCCGAGAGTAGTTTCAGCAAACCTTGTTATAGATATACCCGTTCGTCTAGTTTCTTTTAGAAGGAGTCTATATGTTTTAAGCAGGTTATAAAGAGTCTTCGTGGTTGAGTTTATCAGTTTTTAAAAAGATCATTATTTCCTGGTAAGATCTAAATATGCATCTTATGTTTCTGCAGATGGCTTCGCCAGTGAAGCCAAGTGCTCACAAGTCAACAGGAGGAAAAACTCCAAGAAATCGACTCTGTGTGAAGGTTTATTCTCATTTCTTAATTCCTCGATTTCCACTCATAGATTCGTGCATGTCAAATACGCAACGAATTTGTGACTTTAATGCATCAGCTGTTAAATATATTAGAAATCATGGGACAGACTATTGTTACGAAACTAAAGTATAGAAAGATCTGTCACGGTTAAATTGGTTGTAACTTGGAGGTAATATACATGTGCTAGGTTGACAGGGTCCATGTGCATTATGTGAAAATGATTCATACAAACAGCATACTTGAAACCAGAGGATAACTATCTGAGTAATGGTAGGTGTATAAACTTGTTTTATACAAAATTTGTACAAACTAAAACCAACCATGGGATTAAATCTAATCTCTTTTAGATCATTTTTATGAATTGTCCTCATCAATCCAATAGTTGGTGATCGTTTGTACAAATTTTGTACAAAAAAAGTTTGTAAATCCAACATTTTTGTAATGAAATACCTAGTCAAGTAGACGTACAAGAACTAGTTTCTCAAGTTTCATATATTCCTTCTTGCAGCGCAGAAGTGTCCGTTCTACAAGAAGGGAAGAGGGGAAGATGTTATTACTATCTCAGACACGCCAAGATTGTTCAGCTCCTCATTCAAAGTTCTCAAACTGAAGAGACCTTCCGAGCAAACGGCTTAACTGCCATTGCCAGCTCCTCGTTCCTGCGCTTGTTTGGATGGTTCACCCTGGTGCGGGTATCCGTTTCTTCAAAACACTGACTTTATCTTTGTTGCTAATTACGTGTAACCTCTCCAGTTCTTGTATGATACAAGTCGCTCTAGAAATGGCAGTCCATGCGTGATGTATATGATATGTACCATCATTTAATTTGGTCTCCAGCAATCAATTGCAACACTACAATACCTCTCATTCTGTGTTAGATTGATTGTGTGTCTCTCTCCTGTCGTGGGAGTGATGCTATAAGGCACCTCTTTTTGACACCTATTTTGCACCTCCAGTGAGGTGTCCGCACCTAATTGAGTGGAATGTTAGGCTAAATTTTTAAACACCTAATTGAGTGGTGACACCTCATGGAGAAGTGCAAAAGAGATGTAAAAATGAAGTGTCCTATACCTTTTTTCGGCCTGCCCTGTCCTATCTTATGTGCTTGCTGATTTTCTGGCAAGGAGTCTTCCACATTAGTAATGTTAGGTAGATGAAATATGGAAACACACAAACAAGTATCTCCCTGACTTTTGTACATAACTTAACTGGTTTGTGTTGTGCAAGTATGAAAATGGATAAAAGAAGAACATGTGATACTGAATGGCTGATATAGGGGGGGCTGAGAACGTGAAACAAAACAAATCTGGGGTGGTTCAAGAAGCATGCCAACCCCCTCATCCTACCTTTTTTTTGTATAACAACATTGTAGCCCCTAAAGCTAATGTTAGGGTAAGAAACAATAATGGATGATTTTAGTTTTTACTCGTTGTGAGAAAATAATATAATGAAAAAAAACAAATCTAGGAATAGTAAAAATATAAACAAAATTAATACAAAATACTTTGATCATGACGTAGGGAAGCTCGAAAATTGTTATGAAGCAGTGTCCAAATTTTACCGTCGGTACCAGTATATCAGGTACCGGTACCGAGACCGGTACCAGTTACTGGTACCGATCGGGTACGTACTGGTACCAAAGGTAGGTACCAGAATCAGTACTGATACTGGTACAATAAAAATTAGTACTAATTAGTACCGACGGACCATGTTTAATATAATTTAAAATATTTTTTAAATTAAAACGTATATTTTTTTAAAATTTATTTAAAAAGGATAAAAACGAAACCGTTCCGATTTGAACCGAAGTATTGATTAAAAAAATGTGATCACTCACAAGAAAACTTAATTTAGATATTTTTGGCTGCGTTTCATCTCACATCCGGAGAGTTCAGATGGTCGGATCTCGAATTGGTTATTGAATGTCCATGCGGTGGTGACTCAGTACGAAAGTTTTATTATGACAATCAAAATGTACGATTTAACTTAAGAGTTCCGTTTTTTAGATTTTGAATTAAGTCTTTCATTTGAATCAATATCCGACATCGATTGTAAAGGCTCCATCAGATGGACACCAAGGAAATCGGTCGTACTTTCTGGAATGACGGGAGGAGAAATAATATGTGAATTGTCCAAATGAATTTTTATGGGCACGCTTCAACAAAATTTTCTGATTTATTGTAGTTTTTCAATAATGATAGGTATACATAATTATGTAGAATTAATATAATGTGTAAATGTGTCATTGTAATTGGACACATGTTTTATTGATGGATCATTCCACATGTACACATTTTATTGGTTGAATATAATTGTGTACATCTATCATTACCGACAATTTTTTTAGGTAGGTAAATGAAAGAAATATTCTTGCTCATGTCAAGTATCCAAGAATGTGCATCCTCGACGAATTTAGAGGGGTGGGGGTGGGCGGTGCCACACTCAGTGCAAAGACTCATTTAATTAGGCTCTACCAATGAAGTTGTGAAATCATTATCAAAGGAATAGCCAATTAAAATATATTTTAGCCACTTATTTTTATCTTTCTTTTTTTGGCCCATCTTGATATTTTCCGTATTGAACTTTGAATCATATTCATAATATAGTTGGAGATGATATCATAAAATTCTTGCAAGATTTAAGGCATTGTATCTTTTCGGACATTGAAAATTTATTTTTTGACCAATGTTTGTGTAGAGACAGTTAGAAACATGTAATGAAAATCAAGAAGGATCTATGGTTTTGGTTGACAGCAAAATCACGCAGAAGACAGATTGAACACGATCAAAATGGATGGTTTCACAATCCGATATTGAAATGGATGATTCAATTCTGAATCTACCGATTTTTATTGGGCTTGGGCCAAATATAAATAATTTTTGGGTCCAATTAAGTTGGGCTATATAAATAATTTTTGGACACAATTTTATTTATAAAATTTTATTTGCTTTGCTAAAAACAACAATCCGATATCTACTCTGACCGAAAAGATGCATTTTATTGTGGATTGTATAGAAGGCCCAACCAAAAAAGGCCCGTTTTGCTAGGAAAGTTTTTCTTTTTTCTCTTCACACATGCACAAATCCCAAATGGTTTTTTAATGTAATTTTCACTTATAAAAAAAAACTTGTAATGAAATGTGTTACCGCAGCTTTACAATCAAAAAAATATAAAAAAACCATAACTATAAGTTTAGGTGTGTTATAATTAACTCAAAACATTTCATTTAGTTCCACCGAAATTAAAATTAGTAACCAACTCCGAAAATGTCTCAACGCAATCATTCTGGAACCGGTAAAAAAATAATTTTTCGATCACCTAAGAAAACCAATTTTGTAGTGCCATAAATTTATGACGCCAAATTGTCTCAGTTTAACATTTTTCTAATTTAGCCGTGTGTTTTTGTTATAAAATGCTAAGCTTACTAAATTTATTTTCTATAAGATCGTACCAAAATGACTTTTTGACGACCTTCGGTCGTCGAAAATAAAATATAAAATCTATTACAGAATACTCGTGTTGTGACAGTGAACTTGTCCTAAATTTTAATTTTGGCGAGAATTTTTTTTTATTTTTGTTGTTAAATTTGTTTATCTTAAAATTTATATTTATAAAATTTTATTTTTCTGTGATTTAGTCCCCGAAAGAAAAAAAATT
This sequence comes from Pinguicula primuliflora, assembly GCA_025802335.1. Classification (NCBI taxonomy): domain Eukaryota; kingdom Viridiplantae; phylum Streptophyta; class Magnoliopsida; order Lamiales; family Lentibulariaceae; genus Pinguicula; species Pinguicula primuliflora. The sequence goes on along the minus strand of JAOYMZ010003261.1, from coordinate 17,904 downwards.
TATTGGTTCCGTGATCACATCAACATGACAATTTCTAATTCAGTTTTTTTTTTTTTTTGACGACATAAAGTCATCAACAAATGATTTCGGTAAGAAATTGCCAAAAATAAATTAGGTCAATATCACAACATCCTTTTTACTAACCAAACCAGATTGCATGATGCAAAGTACGTGACCCAAAAAATTAGCTCTCTTCTCTATACCCTCACCACATGCCCTACGGACCCATTCCATTCTATAGCTCAAAATTGGTCACCGCACCCGCATCGCCTAACCAGCAGTGCGAAAAAATTAGCACCACGGTTTCGGCAGTTTTCTATGAAACCGTCATGTCATTAAATTTTTTTAAAACAATTTTTTCAATTTTTTTTGCTGCAAGAGCATGGCTCTACGAGCCGTTGAGCAATCTAACTGCTCTTAGAGTTATTTTTTGTTGTGAAAATAGGACCGATAGAGCCAAACTACAGCTAATAATTTGCAGGAAATAATACTGAAGATAAATAGGACACACAGATTTACGTGGAAAACCCCTAAATAAATCAGGGGAAAAACCACGGGCAGGGATAGAAGAATTCCACTATGAAAGAATATAGGAGTTACAATCTCTTTAGACCACTAGGAGATACCACTTGTAATCTCTCTAGAGAATAAATGATAAACACTCAAACTCTCTATTTTTCTCTCTGTAATGAGACTCGGAGATTTTGGGATGATGAAACAAATGAAGGAGGATATCCTTTTATAGGAGAGAAAACGCGTGACAATAATAGTGTGAATTACTATTTAAAAAACTGTCACACGTTTTCTTCATGATGTCTCTGCCGACCATTTGTTTTTCTTTGCCGACCATTTGCTTTCTTCTTTCATAATGAGCATTGACTTTTTCTTTGCCCATTTTTCTTTAGTGCAATAATTACTAGTTGTCGACAATCTTCGTACTGAATTGGGTATGCCTTGTTATCGACCTTTACTGCGAGAGTTAAAGGTTTCCTCAAATCTAGACGTACAGCAATGCGGGCAAAAAGGCACCGCGTGCGTGATAGCGTGTTCTCGTCGGCTTTGAGAAAGACCCCTATCAGAAAGGAAATTTCTTTGAGCAGATGCTCGTAGAAGTAGAGTCCCGAAATCCTAATCCAGGTAGCAACGTTATCAATGTGCTCCTCCTTGGTGTCGAAACTCCGGTGCCATGACCCTCAGATAGTGGCTGGCAATAGTGTGAGGACCATCATAGAGGACCTTTGAGTAATCCTGCGGGTTGGAGCAACTAAGAAGGTAAAAGCCACTGTCAATATCCACGAGTTTAAGCTCCCCTTTCGGTTTCAAATGCAGATTAAGCCCTTTTAGTAGTGCCTGGTATACCATATATCGCCCGAGGGGACGGATAATCAGTGTGTTCTCCATCGAGGCCTCAATCTTTTTGTGGACAGATTCACTGAACGTTACTGTCGGAATTTTGCCGTCGTAAGCATGAATTACATCATCCGGACTGATTAGGATATCCAGAGGTTCAGCAACATTGTCCTTAGAGAGCAGACTCTTGTAAGTAACATTGTCCTTCAGCAACGAAGACGAAATGGGTGTCGGAATAGGATTCTTCTTCTGCTTAGCGGCCGCCACACCTTCGTCTAAGGATGGAAAAACACCTCTTGAGAGCATATCAACATCATCCATAAGGATGAATAGGTTCGGATCTGGATTCAAGATTGAATTTCGTAGAGAGAAGGCAGAGAAAAAACCTAGAGTGAGAAAGAGCCGTTTTAGAGGCATGCAAATTTTGAAGCTAGTGTTACTGTTTTTTGTCTTTAACTATTCCTTTTTCTCTATGTATACACGTGATTTTAGGATACAAGAAGTCGTGAACAAGAAGATAGCACCTCAAAACAGTTTTTTACTCTAAGTAACAATAATATTTAACGTTTTTGGTATAAGCATGTTCCTGCTATGATACTGATACATAAAATGGAGTCGCCCTCCTTTTTGTTTTGCTCTAATTCTGTTGAGTTAATCTGTCTGTATGCAATTGCGCGTGCGTGCAAGGTTCCTGCAACTTTTGTTACTGAGTTAACTGATTCAGAGTTTCTGGATGAATCTGAACTTCATTTTGCCGAAGATCGGGAGTTGGATCAACTAATTAATCGTCAAATGTGCTTTAAGGTTTACCCTTTTTTAAGTGGCATGGCTTATGCACGGTAAACTTCAGCACGATTTATGATCTTTGCGTTATTAATCGTGAAGGGTTGTTATGCAAATATGTCTCCGAAGTTGCTACGGGGGGTATCTACTCTTTTCCTGCACCTTGTGATTGTTGTGGGATAGATATGAGCTAGATTTCCTTCGCATATTGTACCCCAAACCTCTACTTCCCTCATGTTTTGAGAAACTTTGTAGAATAACATGAATCGCTTATGCCTCATTAGTTGCCTAAATCATAAGATTCGGGATTCGAATCTTAGGATTCGAGATTAGAATCTAAAAATTCAGGATTCAAACGTCAATACTAAGTTTTAATAATTATCCATTAATATTTATAAAATTATGTCTGAATCGTTATGATTCACGATTTGATTCGATTAAAATTCGCAAGCTGATTATTTTAATTCTCGATTTGTAAGATTTAGATAAAGTTTACTGTATGATATATTGCTTGATATTTCGTTTTTAATGCTCGTAATTAAACGTGATTAGGTGTTTACCTTAAGTTTGATTAGGAGCATTACTCAGCCTTGTTATCAAACGAGGTCTGTCCTCAAATTGATAACGATACATAACTCCTATGACACAAAACGAACTAAATTTTGTGACAAAATTTTGGGATGTTGGGTAAAAGTCAAAATTACCCCTGAACATCAAACAGATTACACAATGTCATCAATATATATCAAAATCAATGGAAGCATTTGAAGAAATCCCCCAAATCGACTATTTCTAATCGACAGAAGTGTCACCGTGAAGAACCCTAGATCGTGCAATCAATGTTTATCATCGTTACGGTATGTTTTAGACTCAAATCGTGTTGATTTGTTTATTTCGTGTTGATTTGTACTTCCACTTTCATTCTTATTTGTAACTCGGTGAACCCTAAAATCTCGATTCGTACTATTCTTCCAAAATTTGTTTGGATTGTTGTTTCTGGTCACTTTATGGGTTAGTTTTCAGTCTCCTATGAGGACGAAATTGGCATACCCTAGTTCAATATCTACCACACGTAAAGTTCAGCTTCACGTGTGGGAAATTTTTTATTATATGTTATCCTACTTCATGAGTATGAGCGGGGTGTCCGTCACGTGTGGGATAACATTATAGAAGCATATTTGTTTATTAAATTTAAAACTGAGATTTCGGTTATATTTGTTAAATTTGCAACTAATTCAAGTTTGTATAGGTCAACCCGGACTTCAAGGTGTTGCGTACGTCACGAACCGTTTTTGTTATATGAGGATTGGTAAAAAAAATCTTCGGCAGAGACAGAGCAACCGATGAGCTTGCAAGGGATACTGAGGATTCGAGGGAAGCACAAGGCTCCAAGACAGTTGACAACAATGCAATTGATGATGGTCTTGCTTGCAGTGAGGAAAATTATTGCGCCGAATGTGTTGCGAGGGCTTCAAGATGGGCTTGCACAGGTTGAGAAAGGGAAATAGCCAATGCAATCGCTGAACGTGATTCAAAATGGAATGCTCGACTATTATACCGAGATCCGGAGCTACATATCTAGACTCTGTCAGCCTGCTCCTGCCGCTCCTCACACAATACCTCCTGCAGCCCCTCCAACAACACCTCACACAGCCCCAGTTGATTTATCAAGGCAACTGATGGAACAATTGAGATCTTACACGTGATATAATGTATGGGAGTGAACTGTTGTGGTGTCCCACTTACTTGATCATGAATTTAACTGACAAGTACGGGCATCAGCCATATAAATTTTTTCACGTTCTTCTAAAGAATCAACCACAAACTTGGATGACTTCTATCCATAAGGAATCCTCCTAGGAAACTGCATAACATGGACGACTTAAATAATCAATCACAAAATGTGAGCAACCGAATGATGCTGCACCAGTCAGATTGACTCGGGCGGCAAGTTGGGCAGCAATAGTATCATGCTTGGCATCCAAACGAGACATTAAGGATTCAATCTTGGAGAGGCGAGAAACAATCTGCTCGAGACTGGTAGAGGATCCAGAACTTATATCAGAAATCATCATAGCTACTAGGAAGAGGCTGGAACAAGAGCTCAAAATGTTAGGAACTCAACTGTCGTTGAGGAGAAGTCGATGAGGGGGAGGAGTCGGCGCAGGGGGAGGGGAGATTTCCGAGAAAAAGAAGGCCACAATCACTTAAATAGCAAAATCCTAATTAAAATAATGACTAAAATATCCTTACCAATAAAGAGCATACGATAATTATTAAATTACTATCCAAAGAATATTTTGAAACCATCGTATCAACGGTTGAGTTTCGATCGACGTGTCAAGCGCCGTGGCGGTGTCTCCTCTTTAACTGTAGTATTGTAATAGTATATGTAACACTTGATGATACTTGAAGATATTGTTCGTGAAAAATGCCTATCTTACATGCTTTCTAAGATTAATTGTGTTTGAAATTTCCTCCTACTTATGTGTGGATTCGTTTTTTTTTGTAAGCAATTGATGTGCATTAAGTTAAAAAGAGCCTTTACATATTTACAATCCTTTGGGTTAAGCCCAAATTGATAAACTGCCCATCCAGCCCATTACGGCATCAAAATTCACGACAGCTTAATTGAAATGTGCAGTGGATCATCCATCCATTCTGCTAGATTATCAACTTCATCATTTGAATTCCTGCGCTTGATTTTCCTCCACAGCCATACCGATTCTTTGATGTTTCTTGCAATAGTGCCAGAGTATGGGCTTTTCCCTTCGAAGTGGTGAAAGTTTATTGCCTTTCAGATTTCCCAAGTTGTGGCGATCCAGAAGATTTTCCACCTTTCCTCACTTAGTGTTGATGGCCGAAGATCCAGAAATTCTTCCAGATTCGGTGCTGCGATCATGGTGGTAAGCTTCTTCCAATCCTTAATTCTCTGCCATACCCCAGACAAGAATATGTGATCTTCAGTCTCTGGTGTGTTGTCCAAGCAATAGAGGTGTCAGTTTATCTGTTGATCTTCATGAATGATTTTTCTTTTTTGTAGATTGCCTTGCGTGGGTAGTCGATTCTGCCTCAATTTCCAGATGAAAATCTCTACTTTTGCAGGTACCGATCTGCATTTTGATTTCAATAGTTTTTCCTATTCAGTTGTAGACCAGATTGCTCTTTGCTGCATAATTAGTAGGTAGCATTTGTTGACTCTGTATTCCTTGTTTTTGATTGCTCCCAAAGACCAGAAATCATCTTGATCAGCCTGCATTGTATGAGAAGATAAGAGAATTGTTAACTCTTGCAAGTTAGCATCCTGCAAATCATCCAGATTCCTTCACCATTCTCATGTCCATATCCATTCATCATTGTTCCAGTAGCCCATCTGTTGAATTATGTTGCTCTTTTGATTGGATTTTCGGTATAGACGTGGATATAGCACTGCAAGCTTGTCATTGCCCACCCAATGTGTGGATTGGTTGCTACTATTGTTCTATTCCAGTTTGGATTCTGATGTTGCTACTATGATTTTGGATGTTGGGTTCGTCTGTTAGTTTTTGGATCATACGATTTTTAGCAGTTTATTTATCAACTTTGCTATCTTGTTTACTAGAGGTCACCAAACAGGGCGGGTCAAACAGGTCTGACTCAACCTGCCCACGAAAAATGCAGATATGGGTTGACCCGCCCTATTTAAAAAACGTGCCCGGCCAGCCCGGCCGGTTTAGAAAACGGGCCAAGCTGGCCTGTTTTTAAAAACAGGCCGGGCTGGGTTGAGATTCCCAGCCCGGCAGGTTAACAGGCCGACCTGTTTAGCCTGTTTTAATTGTTTATTATTATTTTTAAATATAATATTTTTCTTATAATTTTTTTATGGCCCAAGAGGTAAGGCCCCAAGGCCCAAACTCAGGCCCCAAGGCCCAAACTCAGGCCTCAAGGCCCAAACTCAGGCCTCTCCGTTAGCATAGTAAATTGCTATAGAAAATTAATTTTAGTAATTAATTACGAATTAGAAAAAATAATCTTCCTCTTTAGTCTTCAGATAAAAAAAAACCTCAGCTTATGAAGAAGACAATATTCCTCCTCCGTCTTGTACTTATCTATCAGTTTAGTATATTTTGTTTTACTTTTAGAAAATTTATTTGAATTTTGTTTACTATGTTTAAATTCTAATGGAGCTTAAATTGGATTGCAAGTTTCTTGATGCACCGGCTGAAGGAGAAAATTGGGGCTTTTGTTCACTCTTTCCCGATGTTTCGTCGACTCATCCGCATTTGTTTTGTTATTTGATTTGAAAAATTGATGAACTTTGTCTTGCAATATTTGACTGATGAACTTTGTCTTGAATATTTGTGGCTGATGAACTTTATCTTGCGGTTTATGAACTTTGTAGTGATATTTGTGATTTGTGCTTTATCGATTTAGTTGTTGTATATTTTTTTGATCAATAATAAAAACAGGCCAAACAGGCTAGCTCGTTTTGTAAATAGGCTAGCCTAGTCCGACCCGTTTTTTTGGCAGGGCGGGTCAGCCTAGCCCGTTTTGTAAACAGGCTAGCCTGGCCCGGCCCATATGTATAAAACAGGTAGGCTGGGTTTCAAAATCTAGCCCGCCAACCTGTATAAAACCGGACGGGTCAGCACGCCACGCCCATTTGGTGACCTCTAATGTTTACTATGTTTGATAGATGCGGGATCAAAGTTTTTGAATAAACGCAAGAATAAGTTCAAGGGTAAAATAAACATTGGTCATTCATTTAATTATTCAATATTGTGTAACCAACAGTTAGCAAACACATCTGACCAAATCAAACAGTAATCAATATCACACGTAATCACTCCTCTGCTGTAATCAAAATCAAACTCATAAAAATAATTCTGCAGACAACTATGTTTTGAGATGTAGTTTGATTAAAATTTTCATCCCTGGATTATAGTTTTGTATCCGTTGACTGTTGGCAATATTTCCTCCTTTCGATTCATCATGCACATTAGTTGACATTTAGAGTTGACTGATTGTTTTATGTATTTTTAATTCTTATTTATGTTTCGTTGACTGATTGTTTTATTAAAGTAAGAATCTGGCCTTGGTCAATCAAGCAAATCCATGCTGGTTCAGCATTTGGCCACCACCGGCCTATGAAAACAGCTTTAGTTGATGAGTTCAATAATCAAATTTATGAAAACAGGTGTAGAGTGATAGATTATTATTAATTATATAATATAAAAATATAAAAATTTCTTTTAATCACTTGCATACACATATCATTGCTTCTAAAAAAAGTATGAGAGATGATATAGTGCACGATGCACTACACACACGAAACACAAAAGTATGCACAAGCATAACACACACATATGGTGTGTATAGGTGGGCTCCACAATTTTTTTTATGTGAGAGGAAAAATGAGTGCTTTTGTGCGCTATATTAAAATTGAAAAAGTAATAGAAGAAGAGATATAGTATAAGAAGTAAAAGACATATTTATGCAAATAAGGCCTAAAAACAGTCAACTTAGCAAATCTCACTAACCATAAGAAATCTTTATATCTACAATAATACAATGCTAAATATTCTTCCAGGTATATAATTTCGGCTACTGTCATCTCCAGTAGTCAGAATTGACATTACCGGTGAAAAATGGTAATCACAGACCAAAAGCTTCATATTCCAGTGAAGTTATAAAATTCCATTGCCGACAATTTACTTGCATTTTGTCGAGTTAAGTAGTCCTTAACTCGACAAAATGCACATTATTGACATTAATATAGCGAAATTTAATATGTACTTAAAACAGCAGTTTTCTTTATTTTTATGAAATTAGTATTATGACAACTTCATCGTTAAAAAACTAAACCCTAACCCATATAAAAACCTAAATCCAATTATATAAACCCAAAAACATATTATAAATGGTACCAATTAGATAAATAAGCTTACAAAATACTTAGAACAAATTACGAATTATTAATTAAAAAAATATTTAAATGCATGATTAAATCAAAACCGTTCATTAAATCTTACAGATTGCTCGTAACAGCTTAATATTTATCGTTAAAATAGCCCCATTAACCATTCCTTTTACTTTGAGCCGGATCTTCTACCCTTTTGACACAATAGTATCGCAGTATCAATTATGACTGATTTGCATATAGATTTTCAGGATGTGCACCCGTTGTCACAGTTGAGCATCACTACATAGTTGAATTGATTTATACTGTGATAGAATGGCAAATGGATGAGATCAACTATAGATTTATTGATTATGCAATTAAACCTTTTCATCTTAGTATTTCTTTGGATCGAATACAAGTTTATATCGTTTGACATTGAACGTATTTGTAGTCTTGCTGAACAGTTTTAGCGAGATAATTTTTGTCAGCATGAGTTACACTATTTGAGAACTCAATTGCAAAATTACAAGTATGATGTAATTTCTCATGAAAGCTTTCAGGATTTATCAAATATTTTTGAGTTGTGTGCAAGATTAACTAAGACTGACAGGACACAAGACTATCATTTGATTGACAGACTGATCCATACTGTTTTAACACTTCCAATTGCTAGTGCAACAACAGAAGCATTTGAGCTATACAACGAGTCAAAGTGTTCTTCTTAATATAAAGGAAAGTTCATATTTTTTATATTTGATGATTGTTTATATTGAAGGAGAGTTATCTAATGATATTGATTCAAATTTTGTTATCGATGAATATTATAGTAGAAGTGGTCTCTATGAGCCATATATTTAGTCATTTTAGTATTTTATCTAGTGACTTGATTTAGATTATGTTATAATATTTAATTTTATGTTAAAAATTTTTATATTTTAATTTGGGAAATAAATTATTCTAAAAAGAAGTATTTGAGCTATACAGCGAGTCAAAGTGTTCTTCTTAATATAAAGGAAAGTCAATATTTTTCATATTTGATGATTGTTTATATTGAAAGAGAGTTATCTAATGATATTGATTCAAATTTTGTTATCGATAAATATTATAGTAGAAGTGTTTCTATGAGCCATATATTTAGTCATTTTAGTGTTTTATCCAGTGACTTGATTTAGATTATGTTATAATATTTAATTTTATGTTAAAAATTTTTATATTTTAATTTGGGAATTAAATTATTCTAAAAAGAATTGAACTCTAACTTTTTGTTATCTTAGTCCTTTCATTTTTGAAAACCCTAAACCCTATTTTAAAAAAAATAAATTATTCAGGATAATGCTATGATTACTAAATCAATTTTTACAAAATTTAGTAACTTCTCAAAACAACACGGTTGTTCCAAACTTCTGCTACAAAATGGCAATTCAATAACATCAATTGTAAATGGTTGTTTTGCCACAAAAAACTTCATATAGGGCTGTTCTACTACAAAATGACAATTCAAGATCATCAATTGTAAACGGTTGTTTTGCCACAAAAAACTTCATATACGGCTGTTCTGCTACAAAAAAACTTCAGCACTCCAAACACATACATGTGTTTCTTATGTGTCGAGTACTCTTACTTTTTGTTATTCATGCACTTCCGTCAAATTAAATATTCGTTACACTTTTTTATTTCAGACCCGTGGCTTCAGACACGAGCAAGGGTGCATCTTCCGAAAATTCACCCTTCCGAAAATTCAAAGAATATAAATATATGATGTTTGATGAGTTGCTTCGTCCGAAAATTCACCATCTTCCTACACCTGTGTAAATTGTAGTTAATTTTTGCAAAAAAGTTGTGCCTATTGCCTTTTGTGCATCTGAAAGGGGCCTTGACCCGCTGATCATGTCCATTTGGATGACGAAGACCAAGGGAGCCGGGCCACAATAAATGCGTCCACACACATGTTTGCGATTTGGATGAAGTCAACACAATAATTTAGATTTGAGAAGTTAGAAAAATTCAAAGTCCAAACACAAATGGATTTGTGAAACACGATGAAGCTAGCACTCTCCCACACCCACACATATTCAACATTCAATAAATTGTATCTTCTGACTTATAGAAGCCTCCAAGTCTCCAGCACATGTATATATATATATACATATGTAGTCCGAAGCCTCAACACTCGTCCAGTTTCAGACAAAACCAAACTTTCTTTCTTCTTGAGATTATCACAAGATTTGGTTAGATTCCATCTCTCTCATTCATCGAATCTGCGTCTATATTGATTGATGTCTGAAATGGAGATCCCAAAGTATTTTCTATGCCCTATTTCCCTCCAGCTGATGACGGATCCCGTGACAGTATCCACCGGCATAACCTACGACAGGGAAAACATCCAGAAATGGATATTTTCCGGAATGAAGAACATCACTTGTCCGGTCACAAAACAGCCCCTTTCCAGTCCGGAAATGACGCCCAACATCACCCTCCGCCGTCTCATCCAGGCATGGTGCAATTCAAACGGTCTAGAAAGGCTGCTGACACCCGGATTCGGAAGGACAGAGATTCCGAAGATTCGAATGGATGAAGATTCACCAGAAGATATGCAAGTGATGAAACTTCAGTCCATCATCATCAGCAGCAGCAGCCAATCGAATCAAAGCAGCAGTCGGATGTCCATGGAAGCTGTTGGTGAGGCTTTGAGCATTCTCTCCGCAATGGAGTTATCCGAATCCGCGTTGAGCGTTCTCAACAATGTGGATTTCGTCATGTCGTTAACACTTGCAATGCAAAAGGGGAGTTTGGAATCGCGTGCTCATTCCGTACTGCTGCTGAAGCAAATGATGGAACACGCGGATCCATGTTTGTTCTTGAGTTTACAGGACGAATTTTTCGACGAAATAAACCGGATTCTGAAGGATCAAATGTCTCAAAGTGCATCAAAATCTGCACTAGGAGTTTTGATCCTTGCCTGTCCCTGGGGAAGTAACAGGATCAAGGCGGTGAAATCCGGTACGGTTACAACACTGATCGAGCTCCTACTCGATTCGCATTCGACCACAAGGCGTTCGTGTGAAATGATCCTCACGGCATTGGATTTACTCTGTCAATGCGCACAGGGTCGAGCACAGATTCTGAATCACGCCGCTGGATTGGCTGTAGTTTCAAAGAAGATTCTCAGGGTTTCCCACGTTGCTAGCGAAAGGGCCGTCAGGATTCTACATTCCGTTGCCAGGTTCTGTGCAACTCCTGGAATTCTCAAGGAAATGTTGCAAATCGGGGTGGTGGCGAAATTGTGCCTTGTTCTTCAGGTCGATTCGGGGAAGAAAACAAGGGAAAGATCCAGGGAAATACTCAGATTGCATTCAAGGGAATGGAAAAATTCTTCATGCATACCACAAAACCTCGTCTTAGCTTATCCATCTTGAGAATTGAAGATCAATACAATGGTGAGACAAGTCTTTTGAGCGAAGCCCAAGAAGTACTTTATCTCATATTGGATCTCAAAATTGATTGATCACGTGTATACAAAGTTGGAGATGATATAGTTAGATTGTAATGTAACACAAATTTTGCTATACTTATGGAGCCGTTTACTTTGTTTTATATTATTTGATTAGGCATTTTAACGAAATGCAATCAAAAATCGGGAGTTGTTAACTTTATTATTAAGCAGCAGATTAGAGAAAATATTGTAGATGACTTGACCATTTATAACTTTGGTTCGATCATGTTGAACTGGGTTTTCAAAGATACGTATGACAGCATCGTTATCACACATAATTGGGCAGACTTGCTTGAGTGGAAACCCGAGCTCAGTCAATAGCTTTATGACAAGTTTAGCGCTAGACCTCAGGCAACCACCTTCCATTTTTTTTGTGCTCCTCCAAGTGAATATATTGCCTCATATAAATGTGAAGTAGCCCGATGTGAATCTTCGATCTACTGGCCTACCTGCCCTATCATCATCGGTATACGCTTTTATCTTCAAGTGTCCAAGTCGACTTTGTATAATATGCTTGTATCAGGTGATCCTGTCAACTATTTAAAGATCCTTGAGATTGTCTCCAAATGATCTCTTTGTGGACCGCATAAACGGACTAAATAATTAAATAAGCCCACAAATAAGGTGTTGCTATATGTTTTTATCGGTCGACTCAGCTCCTTCCACTATCCTCAATCCATGATTCAATATCATAAGTGTGCCTGCTGGTCTGCACTTTAGTAGTCATGTCTCAACAAGATGATTAAAAATGTACTTCATTTGAGATATATAAATGTTGGACTTCGATCTCATCACTTCAATGCCTAGGAAGTATTCCATCGTTCACAGTTCCTTCATTTCTAACCCGTGGAATAAGTTCCTCTGTAGTCCTCAATCTCCTCAGCATCATCTCCTTTAATGACCTTGTCATCCGCATAGATAATAAGACATGTGATACCTAGCTGTCAATGCTTCATAAACAGAATGTGATCAGAATTTGAATATACCCACATTTCTTCATAGCAATAATGAATCTCCCAAACCACACTCTAAATGATTGTTTCAAGCCATATAAAACTTTCTTCAACCTGCATACCTTTTGGGGGCGAAAATCACAAGAAAATCCAGATGATCCCTCCATATAGACCTCCTCACTCAGATCACCATGTAGAAAGGCATTCTTCACAGCAAATTGATAAAGATGCCAATCCAAATTTGTAGCCATAGAAAATAAATCCTGAAGTGATAGTCCTAGAATTGTCCACATCATATGTTTGAGTATATCCTTTTGCAACAAGTCGATCTTTGTATCTTCCAATTGTACCATCAAATTTTCTCTTTATGGTATACACCCATTAACATCCAACAGTCGTCTTTTCCAGAGGTAATTCACACTTCTGCCTTGTCTCATTTTTCTTCAGGGCATCCATCTCTATCTTCATCACATATATCCAACCCAAAATCTTCATTACCTCTACTCAATTGCAAGGAATATCCTCAATGTACACAACAATATAAAAGGCTTGGACGGACTTAGACATACTCTCCCTCACAAACATCAATAATAGAGTATCTCTGAGTCTTTATGTTATGCTTGGGAGTAAATTTCTTTCTAACAACACCATTATTAGCATAATCAGGAAGTGTGTAGTCGGGAGTCACTAGACTCATAAGTCCTACATCATGGTCACAACATCCATGGAATGAATCAACCAAGTAGATAGTGTACCTATCGGAGTCTCCAACGAAGAAGATCCTTGAGATAGCTCTGCTAGGTCTACTATACTATGTAACATCATGTCTTGTAATGAGCGGTCTACTTGGCTTAGGAGTCAGCTCAGGTCATATTTCTCGTTTTATCATTTCTCCTCTCTTCGTTTCAGTTATTCCCATATATATTTGTTTCTTGTGTCTTTTTACATGTTTACATTTTGCTTTTGAGTCATTTTTAGTCAGTTATTTCAAGTTTTGATGTAAAAAAAGGAATTGGAGCTTGCTTGAGGACAAGTAAGGTTTAAATGTTGGGGATTTGATCAATGCTCATTTGTATCCTTTTATCATGTTTTTGTTTGCATTTCTTTGGTTACTACTCACTTGGGTCTCACATTCAGTAGAGGCTAATTTTATGCATTTATGAAGTTTTGAGTGCAAGTTCAAATCCTTGCAAAGTTAAAAGATCTTTTGGAAAAAGATAGAAGAAAATACACTTGTGTCCCTATCTTGAAGCCACATGTTTTTACCCTCAAAATCCATTCAATTACTGTTTGAGCTTATATATATACAAAAGGAATGATTTTAACTATACGAGTGAAGCACAACTCATTCATGGCCAAGGCAAAAGAAAAACTCAATGATGATTTGAAGAATTTTGGTTACATTTTTGAATAAAAAACAGTGTTGTAACCATTTTTGAAGGCAGAGCATATGGAAGAAGTTATGGATTATTCAATCGGATAAACCTCTTCTACAACACCTCATTAAGACATTGAACCAATCATCATACTTTGGAGAGCCCTGACGAAGCACAGATCAATTAAAAAGGAAGGTATCTCAAACCTGCAAGAAGGATGATACCCAAAATATCTTGCAACTTTGAAGTAATAAGCGAAATTATAAAAAAGACACAAGGGTTTATGTGGTTCGGCAATAGCTTACTCCATGGGAAGAGCTCTTCCATTTTTTGTTGTGTGTTTCTACTATGATGTTTGGGGTACATATAGCACAGAGTCCACAATCCCTATAATCATGGGATTCATATAAGGAAGGGATTTATAATTATCCCTTCTTTATTTAAGAAGTTAATCTCTAACACTCTCCCTCAAGTTAGGTGGTGGAAAACCAACGCCTAACTTGGATAACATATCATGGAAAGTCTGACCGTTCACAGCCTTCGTCAGGATGTCTGCAAGCTGGTCTTCAGATCTTACAAATGGAAGTGCCACAATTTTGCCTTCAAGTTTTTCCTTGATGAAATGGCGATCTATCTCAATGTGTTTGGTTCGGTCATGTTGAACAGGGTTTTCAGAGATGTGAATAGCAGCCTTGTTGTCACACATTAAGGGACATGCACCCTCGGGTGGAAAACCCAACTCAGTCATCAACTTAACAAGCCATAAGATCTTCGACACTCCTCTAGTAATTCCTCTAAATTTTGCCTTAGTGCTCGATCTCGCTAGTACTTTCTGCTTTTTACTCCTCCATGTGACAAGATTACCTCCAATCAGGGTAAAGTACCCAGACGTAGATCGTCAATCCATAGAATTTCCAGCCCAATCAGTATCAGTGTATACCTCAATTCTTAGATGTCCATGTTTGCCATATAAGACACCGGTGTTAGATGACCCTTTCAGGTATCGTAGAATCCTCATGGTTGCTTCCATATGTTTCTTTTGGGGATTGTGCATAAATTGACTCACAACCCCCACAGCATAAACAATATCTGGTCGTGTATGGGCAAGGTATATCAATTTTCCAACCAAATGCTGATACCTATTTTTGTCAGTTGCCTCGGCTCCTTCTACTATCTTCAATCCAAGGTTCGGCGCAATGGGTGTATCAACTGGTATACACTCTAGCAATTCAGTCTCAGCAAGAAGGTCCAGAATATACTTTTGCTGCAAAATATAAATTTCGTGTTTGAACCGCATCACTTCAATACCAAGAAAATACTTCAGCATCCCAAGTCCTTCATCTCGAACTCATGAAACAAGTTCCTCCTCATTTCTTCAATATCATCCCCTGTAATAACCATGTCATCAATATAGATAATAAGACATGTAATACCTTGAGCTTGTCGCTTCAAAAATAGAGTATGATCCGAATTACTCTGAATATATCCACACTTCTTCATAAATACGGTGAACCTTCCAAACCAGGCTCTAAGTGTCTGCTTCAATCCATACAATGCTCTATTTAATCTGCATACTTCGTGAGACTGAAAACCCGACGAGAAACCAGGTGGTGGTCCCATATACACCTCCTCAGATAGGTCGCAGTGCAAAAACGTATTCTTCACATCAAACTGGTGAAGATGCCAATCTAGGTTCACAGTTAATGAGAATAAGACCTGAATAGTATTAAGTTTGGCCACAGGGAAAAAGATCTCCGAGTAATCCACTCCATATGTTTGAGTGTATCCTTTTGCAACCAAACGAGCTTTGAACCTCTCAATCGTGTCGTCTGCATTCCGTTTGACGGTAAAGACCATCTACACCCAATAGGCTTCTTTCTCGGAGGTAAATCACACACCTCCCATGTGTCACTCTTCTTCAGGGTATTCATTTCTACTTTCATCGCCTCTCTCCATTCAGGAATCTATAATGTTTCTCTCTCACTACGAGGAACATCCTCGCTATAAACGGCAGTCGTAAATGCACGAGCCGAATCAAACATGCTCCCCCTAACGACATCAGTGATTGGGTACCTCTTGGTCTTTAGATCATGCTCAGGTGTTAATTTCTTTTGAGGCATGCCCCGAGTAGACCTCTCAGGTAAAATTCGAACAAGAGTAATAGGACATGGAGAACCTGCATCACTGTAAGTGTCCACAATATCCAAATAATCAACAAGCTCAGAAGGTGATAGTGTACTTACCGGAGTATCCATAAAAGAAGACACTTGAGGTTGCCCTGCTAGGTCTGACTGTACCATATCACTGTCGTGTTCCGGAGCGGGCGGTCTACCTGACTCATGATCTGGCTCAGGTAGTACTCGTGCGTGAGGCACATGAGATGATGAGGGTGGAATTAAAGTGGTTGATGGGGGCAACGATGCTTGAGTCACCGTCGGAGATTGTTGTGGCGACTCGCTGAAGGAAGGACTCAACCAATCAAGGGCATCACTAGTGTTACCTATCTCCCCCTGACTCCTATGATAGAAGTACTCACTTTCAACAAAGTCACAGTCCATAGTGACAAACATCCTACGAGTAACAGGATTATAACACCATACCCTTTTTGGGATCTCCCATACACAAAGATACATTTTTATGCACAAGGATCGAACTTGGATCGATTTACCTTCGGAACATGAACATACACAGAGCAACCAAAAACTCTTGGAGTCATAGTCAAGGGTAGTGGAATTCGAGAATGTTCAGATAAGACCTGTATAGGTGTACGAAAATTCAAAACTTGAGTAGGAAGCCAATTGGCAAGATATGTGGCTGTAAATACAGCTTCAAGCTAGAAATAATGTGGAACCTTTGACTCAAACATCAGGACACGGGTAATTTCAAGCAAAAAATGATTTTTTCTCTCAGTCACATCATTTTGTCGAGGGGTATAGGAACAAGTAGTGTTATGCAACATACCATTTTCAGAGAAAAAATTTCGCATTTTTCGATTGACAAATTCCACCCTCCCCCATTATCAAATAGAAGGATTTGAATTTTCGTTTTTGAACTGAGTAAAAATCATACGATTAAATTGAGAAAATTTCTCTAAAACTTCAGATTTATGACAGAGAAAGTACACCTAAGTCATTCTAAAATAATCATCAATAAATAGAATAAAATATCGAAATCTCTATCCCCAACCGACGGTGTAGGACCCCAAACATCAGAGTGTACCAAGGAAAAAATATGAGGAACATGAGTATTTGAAACAGGAAATCAATGCCTATGACTCTTAGCTAAAATACATGTTTCACAATTTAAGGGAGTACTAGAAGATTGAGGAAATAACCGACGAAGATATTTGTGAGAATGATGATCAAGACGTTAGTCCCACAACCAACTTTTAGATTGGAATGACCCATGAGTCAAGAGTGTCCTTCCAAGCATCGAGTCCACTTCGTCAACATAGTATAAGCCATTCCTCTCAGTGTCACGCCCAATTATCCTCCCCGAACTAATATCTTGTATTACACAAAAGGAAGGGTACATCATAACTACGTACTTAAGCTCCTTCGAAACATGACTTATAGATAACAATTTATATGACAATGAACGTACATATAAACAGTTTGATAATTTCATAGACGAAGAAATTTCAATGATACCTCCGCCTTAACAGGAGCATACTCTCCATTTGCGGTCTGTACCAGCTTCTTCTTTGAATCTTACAAATAAACAATATCAGATAAATAATGTGCAATAGTGTCTATGGCACCACAATTAAAAATCCACTCATAATGTTTTCCACTACTAGCCCCCTTCATGATATTAACATTTACGGTTGGCCCACCTGATAAATCTAACTCATTTTTTCACACACTTATCTATGTCAAATGTCACGTCATCAAAATCTCACACATCACTAATAGGCATCAATGGACTAAAATATCCAAAATATTAAGGAGTAAATTGTGGAGGATTCACGTCTAAAGGTGTAAATCCGGCACCGCACCGCGGCATCGGCGGTGCGGTTCGGCGGTACGAAAACCGGTGCACCGCGGTTTTCGCGGTGCACCGGCGGGT
>JAOYMZ010003252.1:0-24091 GCA_025802335.1 Pinguicula primuliflora | reverse complement strand
AAGCGTGCTAAAGTTTAATCAAGAAATCAATGGGTGATAGTCAGTACTCTTTCTCCCTAACCACGTTCAGGTACGCAGAGGATGGACAGTGCTTAAGTTACAATTAGGTTTCTTGGCCATAATATCTGCATCTTAGTTTGAATTTTTGTAACTGCGGATGCAGCCCGTCCGGTAAGCTCGTTCAAATTGAACATGCTTTGACAGCTGTTGGCTCCGGTCAGACATCATTAGGAATTAAAGGTAGAATTTTGCCTTTGCATTAGCACAACTCTTTTATTTTATCCCAACAAGATTTGAGAATCTAACAGCTTTAATAGATAATTGACTCATACATGTTTTAAATAACGGAAATAATCTAGCTTCTAGTAGCATTTGGTTTCTTACCATAGTTGTCAAATTGGGATTCGAATCGTGGATCGAAAAGATCAATTTTCGAATTATAAATCGAATCGTGAATCGTAAAGATTCAGTTATTATTTTAAATATACTAAAATAAATATTTTGTAATAAAAAAATCATTATTAAAGTTTATCATTGACATTCTAATCGTGAATCGTAAGATTCACATCCGAATCGTACCTGAATCGTAAGATTCAGAATCTTATGAGCGGACGAGATTCATATGTAAGATTCGAATCGATGAGCTATAGAATCGAATCGAATCGTAAGATTCAAATCGTGAATCGTAAGATTTTGATAACGGAGTAATCATACCTTACATATATTTGTTGCTATTTGAAGTTCGGGCAGAGTATTTATCTACTAGTAAAGCTGGACATCACGATGTTATGAACCATTACCATAAATAACGGTAATGTATATTTGTTCCTTGGTCTAGAAAACTCTGCTTATATTTATCTCTGGTTACTCACAGCTGCTAATGGTGTTGTTATTGCAACGGAGAAGAAACTACCATCTATTTTGGTTGATGAGACATCTGTAAGTTACTAATTGGCTTGTATTTCTTATGGTTGCGACAATCGAAAGATGCAGTGATTGTTCATTGATCAGTTGCGCTCTCGTGTCATATTACTGCAATTTTATTGAAAAATCTAATGCACTATGGACTTGTATGGCATTTTTTTACGTATGATTCTTGTATCGTTTCGACTTCACTTATTTATCTTATTCTTTTGCAAGTTTGTGGTGATTCTATTACTAGCGCATGTTGATTTTTACCCATGGAAATTAGTCTTACTTCGTTGATGTCTCTTTCATTACTTGCAGGTGCAAAAGATTCAGATTCTGACTCCAAACATTGGAGTTGTTTACAGGTTGACTTCTATTTGTTGATCTAATGTATTTTTTACCATCCGAGCATGCCCTTACAGCTTTCTGTTATTCCAACTGAAGATGGTAGAGTGGCAAGAGTGGAAGAGTAGTTGCTTCTAGAGCGAAATATTTAGTGTTCAGTAAATTCTGTTATATTTTTAGCTGAAGCCTGGTATCATTTTCATGATAAAATTTCACAAATTTAATCACGTGAGCTCTTACATATTTCTCATGCGTTCTTTTGTAGGAACTATTGTTATGATTTAGTTCTTATTAGTGTGGCTCTTCTTTTGTTTTGTGCAGTGGCATGGGACCTGATTCTCGAGTCTTGGTCCGGAAAAGCAGAAAGCAAGCTGAGCAGTATTACAAGCTTTACAAAGTTTGTATTCTTCTTCTTACTCTGGCCTATCGTCTCTACTCTCCACCAATACTCCTGTTGGATTTTTGAAAGTGTCTCTGCTTGATATCTTTATTCATATGGTGTAACTTTTCTGCTGCACCCACTTATCCTTTTACTAATTAATTTAAAGTCTCTTATTGTGAATCCACCTCTTTTTTTACTGCATCCCGAGGTCATATTTCCGAAAGCAGATATCTTATCTTTTAAAAAGCTTCACTGTTGGTTGACTTCTAGATCTGCCTGTACAAAATTCTAGGAACCGATTCCAGTTACTCAATTGGTGAGGGAAACCGCAACTGTTATGCAGGAATTTACTCAATCGGGGTATGTATCCTGCTCAGTCCATAAGCATTAGTTGAAATTGTTTAATCGTTTGATTCATTTGACTACCTAAATCTAATGGCTTTGGTTTCTTTCATAGTAATTTGACTCAACAATGATGAGCTAACGAACTGGCTTTTGATGCTTTTCTGATCGCCACTTCTTTCGGCTTTTCTGACAGTGGTGTGAGGCCATTTGGCGTATCACTGTTGGTAGCTGGCTTTGATGACAAGGGGCCACAGTTATATCAGGTACTCTAATGCAATTTAGGATTAATCATGTTAAATTGTCCGTTTACTGTTGAAAGCTTACTCCTATGGCACCCATCTATTCAAAATCTCTTCAATTGGCTGCTTAATTTTTTCCTCACATTTTTTCTTTTAATCCTCAAAATCATCTGCTATTCCACTTCATTTTATTTTTTCTATAGGTGGATCCTTCAGGCTCGTACTTTTCCTGGAAAGCTTCGGCCATGGGAAAGAATGTATCGAATGCAAAAACTTTTCTAGAGAAAAGGTGTGTTCTTTTCTGTTTTTACACGTTTAGATTGTCTCTCTTTTTTTTTTACATGGTTCAATTATTATGAGATAATTATCTTTCTCAATTGCCTTATACTGCTACTGCTTAATCATTTTCATCAGTTATCAGTCAAGCTATATTTCTATGAGCATGTGGCATTTATTCAATTGTGTTATGATCTCCAATTTCTTTATTTTTTTTATTAATAGCTGCACTTTGCAGGTACACCGAAGATATGGAACTCGATGATGCAGTTCATACAGCAATTTTGACACTGAAAGAGGGGTAAGCAATTTGATTTTGCACTATAATTGAATGAGAAATAGCAAATGTGGAGGATTTTTTTTTTTCACGAAACAAACTGGGGAGAGTGAATGGCATATTGTATAATATATTTGGATGGTGAAAATTGACAGAACTCTTGGTTTGTGTCCATTCCCTTTGCCAACTCTTGTTAGGGGGAAAATGGGTTCGGGGCGTGTGCGGTGAGTAAGTCACCGCATACTATGCAGTGCCCATGTGGTACTATGGGATTGGTGCGGTAAGAAGGTGTGTTTAAAACTTTTGCGTGGGCCCACTGACACCTCCAAAACGATGGCGTTTTAGGCTCACTGCATAGTACTATGCAGTGAGTTACTCACTGTACCCACCCCAAACCCTTTTTGGGCTTTCCACAGATGTTTCTTCTCCCTACTGTCTTCGTTGGAAAATTGGAGAAAAAGGCTTTTGTATTTGTGTTAGATTCTGTTCCTCCAATAGAAAAAGGAATTGGGGAGTATACAGTGAGATATGTAGTGCCCTTGTGGTATTGTGGAATTGGTCGGTCAGCGGGCCCACGCAAAAGTGTTAAACACCGTCCCAACTGCCACACCAATCCCGCAGTGCCACATAGGCACTGCATCGTATACAGTGAATTACTCACTGCACCCACCCCAAACCCCTGTATACTCCCCTTTCCGTGGAAAATAACTACTTCTGACGATTAATTCGTAACATCATGCCACCTGCCCGATTTCTCCAGGTTTGAAGGACAGATTTCAGGCAAAAACATCGAGATTGGAATTATTGGCAATGACAAAACATTCAAGTTAAGTTTATTCTCTTGGCTCCTTATCTGCGAGATATTCCCCGCACAAATGTTAAACACCTCTCGTGGTTCTTTTTGACAGGGTTCTTACTGCATCAGAAATCGAAGATTACTTGCAAGAAGTGGAATAGTTTCTTTAGCTTGCTTACTACCTGCACGGAAACCCTTCTCTCCTTTACGATTTTCTTCATGATCTGGAAACTATATTATCATACCCTTGTTGTGGTAATGCCTTGTCCTTGCCGGACTATGTACCTTGCTGCCGGGAAATGATGGATCGATAATCAGAATTTGTGGTTTGCAATATTTCGACAACGTCTGTACTCTGTTGTAGTAGTTCAATACTTTGAAGCCAATGAATGGCAAAATTGAATTTTCCTCATGCTTTATGAAGTGGCTTTCATGGGAAAATTCTATATCGGATTCTGGATGATTTATGAGTCCAGTTCAATAGAAAGGAATGCATGCAAGGGAATACCCTAAAAGGGTTTTGCGCCAGAGTCTGAAATAAACCCTAAACCAGAGGATCCGTGTTGACCTTCAACAATGGATTATGAATTCAAACCTTTGATTCAGCCTAATCTAGATGAGGCTGTCGGTTTAGATTCCCGCAAATTAGTGAGGTGTACTCTCCAAAATTAGGAGGAACGAAATTCCACACTAGCTGTAACTTATGAAGTTAAGAATTAATATGTAAGATGAAGTGTCACATGGCTCTCGTAGCTCAGTTGGTTAGAGCACCCGTTTAGTAAGCGGGAGGTCTTGAGTTCGACTCTCAACGAGAGCAAAGCTGTTAGAACATAATATTTCAATTTTTGAAATGTAATTATGTTATTTTTTTGTGGGGTTTTGTTGTATATAATGGATTTACATGTGTTTTGTTGTATATAATGGATTTACATATTTTTTTTGTGGGGTTTTGTTGTATAAAATTTTGGAAAGTAATTATATTATGGAATAACTTCTAATATAAGTCTATATTTAACATTGATGTGTTAGTTAAAATGATTTAAAACACACATTTAATATAAACTGTCAAATTAAAATATAAAGGAATTGACCACAAACAACTAATTATTTAAGACCTGCTTTGCGTAGGGTTCATAAAATTATGATTCGATTATAAGATTTTTTTGTAAAAAAATGAGTATTTTGCACAGTCAACCTTTAACTACTTATTCTTATTTTTAGAACTTAAACCTTATAAAAATAAATATCTCTTGACATGTTTTTTTTTCCTTCTAAAAATTAGAATGATAATTTTAAAATTATATCTCATAAACAATATATAAGTATATATTTAGGTTGGTACAAAGGGTGTTTATATCTTAGCATAACAAGCTATATAAGTTTAAAATCACAATGAACTTCCCATTCCAGCTCCTCGTGGAGGTGCATGTCTAGTGATCAAAGGCTCTCTAGTGCATCTAAAGATGTTTCCTCCTCAACCAAGACCTGCCTTTTGGCTAATGAATTCCTTCAATGACTTGTGTAGGTTCGGGAAGAGGGTCCTTGTGAGGTTCAAAGTCCTTGGGCATGAGGATTTCTTTATCTAACTTTCTCCTTTGCATCCTGTACAATTCCATTATCTTCATTCTCACGCTCATTCTCAACAATGTTATTATCACAAAAACGATTCAAATAGATAGTATAGACACCATATTCATCAAATTCATAATTCATAACTTGATTTATGTTAAATTCAACCATCTTTCCATCAAACTTCATTGTTAAAGAACCGGAAGACATATTAACTTAACTTTAGTAGATGTAGTTTCATAAGAGATTTACCTAATAGCACTTGATGTACATTATCATCTTCTTTCTTCTTCAATTATATAGAAATTAGAAGGAAAAATAGAGGGCGCTACCCTAAACAGGACATCTTCAATCACTAGGGTAATAGTTTGCTCGGTTCGAGCCTGTTTGCGAGCTCGGTTCGAGCCTGTTTGCGAGCTCGGTTCGAATCTGTTTGCGAGCTCGGTTCGAGCTTGTTTGCAAATATTAAAATATTTCCAAACTATTGTCATTTGCTTGGTAATAGTTTGAAAATATTGAATTGCTAATATTGAAATATAAAGGGTAATAGTTTGATTAAAAAAAGGGGGTAATAGTTTGATTGGGATATTTAATGGGCCCTAAATCAAATATTTAAGAAAACATTCATAGAGGAATCTAGATCTAATAGCTATATCAATACTACAAGGTATTATAGGGGATACATGGATAACTACACTTCAAAAAAAGCCTGGAATCCTCTTTACTCCTTTTAAACCAACCGTAGCAAAAAAATTAATCCAACAAATCCACATTAAGCCAACATTAGGAAAAATTGAAAGGATATATCAAACAAGGTCTAAAATAGGACCAAATAAGCAATGTCACAAGGATATATCATGCATCACAGGTGCTTCAAACTCCCGTAGGTTTCCACACATGCACCAAAAACTGCAAGTAAAAACCTTTTCTATATTTAAATTATAAACCAAAAATGCATGAAAATTCAAAAAAAAAAATTATTGTTGTAATAGTTGTCACATAAGGGATTATAAATAGTATCCATTTTGAGAGTACAAGTAGCATTACCCGGAATCTACACAAGACATATAAGACGTAGGGCTGTAAATGAGCCGACCTCGAATGAACAGATAGTTTTCGAGCTCGGTTTGTAAGCTTAACGAATGAGCCGAGCTCGGCTCGTTAAGCTTAGTGATTCGAACTCTGTGTTTGAGCTCGGTTCGAGCCTGTTCGCGAGTGGCTCGCGAACAGGCTCACGAACCGAGCTCACGAACGAGCTTGGAAATACGAGGTATTCTTTTAATTTTCTTGTTTTTTTATTTTTTATTTAATATATATATTTAATAATATAATATTATTATATTAATGTTCGCGAGCTGCTCGTTAAGAGCTCATGGACAAGTTCGAGCTCGCTAAGCCTGTTCGCGAACACAAGTTCGGGCTCGAGTTCGAGCTCTTTAAGTTTAATGAACCGACCGAACGAGTTTTTTAACGAGCTTTTAACAAGTCGAATACGAGCCCGTTCGTGAACAACTCTATTCATTTACAGACCTAATAAGACGTCAACTAAAAGGCTAGTGGGACATTAATAATGCATACCACAACAATAGGAATAATTGGACAAGTAACCTTTGCGAAAATCTTATTTCGAAATGTAACCTCCTATTTTATTTTTGATTTACTTCTATTATTTTTTTACTTAAAAGACATTAAAAGAAAAGGAAGAAAAGAAATAAAATACTAAACCTTCATAATACCTTCTAATCAAGTCAATAGCCGAGAGACGATTTTTTTACTGTATCATCTTCGACGGTGAAAAACTTAGAGTTTAAAAGTTCAACCCATGGGTGCCGCCGTCACAGTCTTAGCCGATTCAGTTACCGCCCTTGTCGTGATCGCCTCCGACCTTATTGTCATCTCATTCATCGACTTCCATGCCATCGTCGCTTTTGCAACCGCCTTTGCCTCCGACACCGCACGCCTCGTCGCCCTATGCAACAACATTGTCGAACCAGACGATTTTGCATCCAATGCAGCCCTCGACACCGCACTCGACGACCTTGTCGTGGAGACTGCCGCCTTTGACATTGTAACTGCTGAACACCATGACCCGTCCTAGTCCAACAGGTTCAGTCTGGATAACCTCGACGCCACTAATGCAGCCCGAATTGCCAACGTCTTTTGGAGCTTATCACCCAACTTAGCTGCTTCTGCCCTAGACTTCACCGCATATTCGGCACGATCGAATTCTTTAACGTTGCCTCTGACTTTGCCCTTCAGGTCGAATTACTTGGAGAGCGAGCCATACGCGGTGACATCAACCATCATATGATAGAAGTTATTATACTGCGCTCAATAGCTGCCTATCGCGAACGCTTTGTTCAGAATCTGGGAAGAATGGAAGATGATGTCGATCAGCATTGTGGTTCATCTGTCTCGTCTAACGATACACCGTCATGGTCACTGAATTAATCGTATCTGGACTACTTGTGAATATTAAATAGGAAGAATCTACTATATAGAATATTGATAATAATCTAGTCTCGACTGTCCTGGTTAAGAACAAATGTGCTACCGGGTTCCGAACTAATGTACTACTGGGTTCCGAGCGAATGTACTACCGAGTTCCGAATGAATGTACTATCAAGTTCCGAACAAATGTACTACCGAGTTCCGAACGAATGGATTGTTTTATTTTTTATTGGTACGAATGGATTGTTTTTATTTTTGAAATGAAAGTTCTAACTGGCTCTACTATTCGCGATGACATCAAACGCATCAACGGGATAGTGGATGATGATGCTGAAGCAGTCGGATGAAGAAGAATTTTGGTGCGAGCCAGACATCTTGATTATGTGTTTTGTGAAGTTTTGCAACAAAGGCGCTTATAAAAAGCACGTATGGTCACGCTTGTATCGAATGACGCCCTTAGGAAGGGATTCATATGAAAACGAAAACAAAAAGACACATATAGGAGCAGGCCGGAAGGAGGAAAGACACTTTGGAGGGCGAAAGAATCATTTCATTTGGAAGGTGTAAAGAACGTATAGTCGCACGATTCCCGTGATATAGCGCACCATTCTGAAACTATACATGTGTAAAGCATGCATGGTCGGGCGATACACGCGTGAGTAATGAAATTTGAAAAACACGAATAGTCGTGCTTTTATTGACTGGCGCCAGCCAGGGGCGAGTATGAAGACGAAGAGACACATAAAGGATATGAGCATGCCGGAAGACGAAAAGCTGCTTTGGAGGACAATAGATTAATTGCATTTTATTTTTTATTTTGTTTTTTAATTGCATTTGAAAATTTTGGAGTTTACTGCAGCCTCGTAACACATACGTATAAGCGAGTATCCAAGATGAGAGTCGACTGCAACCCCGTAATTGCATTTTATACGTGATGAGAGAACCTCAACTACAGTATAGGAACGGATGCACTATCCGAGGTGTGTGTGAGGTGAGAGAGTATCGTGGCGCTAGACTCGAGATCCTTTGAACGACGAATTTGAATTATACAGAAAATAAAAATTAATATGAAATACTCATATCAATTCAATAAAGTCAACAGGTTACAAATATTGTAGTCGAAGATGCTTCTGATAGAGATTCATGTTCAGAAAATCTCGTGGATGACCTTAAGATTGCAGGAGAAGAAGTTTCCTTCCAATGTCGAACCCCATCTCATATCTATTGCACAACGGGAAACTTATCCTATGAGAGTGCATGTCTCTTTCTTAGAAAAGGGCTGTTGCGATATCAAGCGCAGGTTCTATCCATCATCAAGTGCAGGTTCTCACCCAGGAAGCGTGCAAAGTCCATTAATGGATTGGTGGCATGTATACCTCCAGTTTCGAATATTGGTGTGTATTGTTGTGCTTAAGCTGTGGGAAATGTCTGGTAGGACTTGCTACAGGTGTTTGTAGAATACCCTCACTGTGTACACCAAACCCCTCGGTTGCTGTTTGGATTGGCGGCATGTATACCTCCAATCCAGCATCAACAGTTTCCGCTGCAGCAAAATCAGCAGCCACACTTTCAGCATCAATTGTATCTGATGCTGCAAAATCAGCATTTGCTGCTTGTTGTAGAGCTCCAGTCTTGTGCGACGCTCCAGGATCAGCAACTACTGGAGGAACTTGATAATCGCCTGCAGCAGGTTCCCCTTCAGAGAGAGAGTTTTTTGGAGCCACTGGACTAGCTTTTTGAGCCTCTGCTTTGGCTCCTGGATTGGCAGCATGTTCACCTTGCAGAGAGGGCTGAGCTGTTGCTTGCTCCTCATCTCCGTGCTGAGCAAATTCAGTTTGTTCTTCTGTTGCTGGTAAATTGGAAGAGCTGTCGTGTCGTCCTCCTATGCGAAATAAACTGTCAGATGATTGTTTATGCCTTGGTTTTTAATGCCTCGAATTCCTCGATCAACCTTGTTGAATCATTAGCCTTCATGTCGAGCCCTCCCCAGATTTTCCATCCATAACCGTAGTAGCAGAGTCTGTAGCAGCTACTTCTGGTATTAGATCAGGCCATTCCCCCTGATCCAGTCGTTGTGCTGCTGCTGTTACCTTGTGTAATTTTCCTTCCAGCATGCGTCTGTTACCTGTAGTTCTCCAGGTAGTCTTGTGTGCCTTTATTTCCTCATCAAATCTCACGGTGAATGTCTCAAATTCGATTTGTACTTTCATCTCCCGGCTGATCAGTTGCTTGGATGCTGTTAGGAGTAGGACACGGCCAAACTGCATCTCGACTTTTCCAATGTATTGCCATCAATTACCACTGTGCCGAGTTTAGAACAGGCTTCTGAGAAGAACCGGGGGAACCAACAGTTATCCAACCAAGCAGATTCCTCAAAAGTTGGGAGGAAAGACATCTCCAGTGCAGGTTCCATACTATCAGCATTCAGTCCTGTTTTAGGTGCCACTGTGCTGGCAGTTAATCCAGTTTTAGGCGCCATTATACCATCAGTACTATCTGCTGGTTTTATATGCGCACCACCATCCAGATTTCTTGCTTCGGTCACAAACATCCGGGTTGTTGCAACAATATGTCAACTGACCTTTACTGATGATTCCATCAAGGTTTGTGTTCTGCACAAAACGTATAAACCCATATCTCCTTCTACCAGACTCTATTCTCGGAATGAATACATCACATACTTGTGCATAGGCATCAAAAAAATTCCACAATTCTTGTATTTTCCAATTGGCAGGATAATTCAAAACATATAGGGATATTGAGCTTGAACGTAGTTTCTCAATAAACGCAGGTAATTTTCTCCTCTTTCCATCACAGGATGATCAGGAAGTGTACCTTTGGTCGATCTAGACTTTCGTCGAACACCTGCAGTGGTCCAGGTGAGGGACTGTGAATCAGCAATGTCCGGTGCGAGGTTTCGTGGGTCTGGCTCCGTTTTGCCAGGACCTCCTGAAAGGTTCTGGGTTGCAGCATTGAGATGCCTCTGCGGCGCTCCCTCAGCCGTTGGCTTCTGTTCAGAACAAATTCCAATCGTCGCTGCGCGGGGAGGAGACGATGTCGCTCCAAATTCAGCTGCTGCGCGTAATGGTCGACCATCAGAGTTGCTAATAACTTGGTCGGGAGTGATGGTAGGGTCTGGCCCTATACGACGGCCATTTCGGCCGTCGCTAGATTGAAGGATAATGTTTCCCGACGGCCATTTCGGCCGTTGCTTATTTCGTGATCTTTTTGGAGATCAGGATAATGTTTTTAAGGTTACTTTTCAAACACTATCTTTCTCATAGTTACTTTTGCAACTAGATCCAACACCACATGGTCTGAAAGAGTTCCTGTGACTTTTGTCGCCCATAATTTGTTAAGTGCTAATATGGGACTACGTAACTTTAGGAAAAAAAAAATGCAAGAAAATTATTGAATGCAAGAAAATTATTGAATGGGACTACGTCACCGGAATCTCGCATTGGACTTTGACCTACCATGTATAAATTTTCCGACAGAGAATGATGGCTATAATCAGAATTAAAAAGTTGTCCACAAGTTATACATACAATACACGCATGATCCATTATCACTAATCTAATAGGTTATATTCGGGACTTTTTCCATGAATAGATGGACAGTCCGTGCACTCTATCTCATGCTATTGGATAGTTTTTTTTAGGTAGGTAAGTTGGGAGAAATACTCGCCCCTCTTCAGTATGCGAGAGTTTTTTACACTTCCGATTAATCTAAGGGGCTTGCACCCAACCTAAAGGCTTCTATGGATTAGGCCTGGCCAAATGCTTTTGCTAGGACTTAAACTCGATACCTCTTAATAAGGAGTTCACCTAATTGGCACCAGACCTTTGAACTCGTGTTATTGGATAATGTTTGTTCTCTTTTTCTAGTCCCCCACATAATGTTTTGTACTTTGTTGATTGATTGTGTTGGAGCCTGATGTGAACCCTGTACAGCGTTCTCCATCATATTTTTTGATAGATTCTATTCACATTTTCTACTCACCAGTCACCTGTGTTTGTTTTGCCTGTTTTTTATAAATAAAAAAACCATTGATACACCTACAAAATACAAATTTACAAAATTTGATGAGAACAATACCTGATAATTGATATGCTTATGCTATAATGGGATTGGATTATAAAATTTTTGCAAATTCTATATTAAAACAACATAATTTTGTATTTTTATAAAATTTTATAACTATTCATTTTATTAATGCAGCAGAGTGTTGATAAACCAAAATTGATATAGCACACTGTTGGTAAAGCGGTGCGCCACATCCCTCTCTCACAACATTGACGGGAGGGCCCTACACAAACACACAAACACTAATATTGGTGTGTATTGTTTTGCTTAAGCTGTGGGAAAATGACGTAAAATTGGGGTGCCCTATAGGGGCTCTCTTGATAAACTTACTAGTGGCATGAACCCCACACCTAATTGCATTATGGCCGATGAAATACCAACTAGAAATGACGTGGACCATCCTGGATTGGAGGAAGCCATCTAATCCATCACCTGGATCCATGGCCAAGTTTTATGCAGCATTTGGAGCAGGTTTCCACCATGAGAGACCGAAAAATATGGAGCACAATCTGGATTTCGACAGTATGACAAATATGGCCAGCCAGGAATCTGCTTATCTTCTAAGATACACATCTCCACAAGATATCATAGAAAACATCAAAAGAAGGACTTACGAGATTATGAAATCCAATGGAGAAGCTCTAAGGATATACTTTCTTGGATTGGGAAAGATATCCAAAGGAAGTTATGAAGCTATTTCAGGCCAGCAGCACAACACATTTTGAGCTTCCTAGTTTTTGGTCTGATGACCGTATTGCAGTTTTCAATTTTTATTTTTAAGAAGCGGTTCTCTGCTTCTTTCTTTTGTAAATACCGTGAGTTTTAATATGATTGCGATTTACCTTGCTAAAAAAAGAAATGACGTGAAACACATAAAATTAGGGAATTCTTATGTACGGAGAAAATGAGAGGCGTTCGTTAGTAAAGATAATTGTAATTCGATTTTAATTGATTTGTAAGGAAAAAAAGGAGTGGACTATTTTGGGTAAAAAAAAATTATGCCACACTGTGAGGCCAAATTTTGTAATATTTCATTGCTCGGGCTTCCAAAAATTGATAGAAATTCTCGAACTTCCAACAAGTGGGAGTTATCCAGCTTTTTGGTAAGGCATGCGTAATTAATGACATTAATTATGGTAGTTAGAAACTACCTCCCTCCCAAAGAGTGAGATTTTTACGTTCTCTTTTTGGAAGGTCAGTACCTCTCTTTTATACTTCTACCCCTTTCTTCTTTCCCATTCATTTGCGCACCCTAATTCCGGCACCCATAAAGAGGCCTATGCTCATTTTGATCTAAATATGGACTCAGAGTATCTTCCGAGCCCCAATTATGATAATATTAGTGAATTTGTTACAGATTCTCAAGATGAAAAAATGATGAAAAACATGAGTGGATGGAGATGGTGGAGGAATTTCGTGACTATCCATGAATTGTTGACAATAATTACCTCGGCGATTGGATCAGACTCTATTCATATCCACTATTCGATAATTTGCCGTCTAGGCGGCCTGAGCGGTTGCCTAGGTGGCGAATTCGGCCTGGCCACCCCAAATCGGGGCTGAGCGGTAAGGATGGGCGATGCCCCAACTGGGCGGCCGCCCAGGCGCCCTAGGTTTTAGGGTTTACGTGCCTAGGCGGCTTGGGTGGATTTTTGGCTCCGAATGAACCAATTCTACTTAGCAATTTCTCGAACACTGCTCATATCTAAAATCACGGCTGTTAAGAATGAGGATGAGGTTCAACAAGTCATAAATTTTAAATATGAAGAAAATGATGACGTTGATGAGATTGAAGAAGATGAAGAAAGTGAAGAAGAATAGAAGATGAAGATGAACAGACGATGAAGATGAACAGACGATGAAGATGAACAGACGATAAAGATGAACAGAAGATTGAAGAAATTGATAAAGATTAATATAGTACTATAAACGCTTTGTTTATCAACCAAACAAAAGTTTTCAATAAAGATTTCATCAAAAAAAGAGACGTACACATTACTCACTACATTACAATTCATCAATTGAACAATTTGACTATTGGCTTCAATGTTGGCATGACGTTGAGAGCAACACCTCCATATTTCTTTAGAATCTCTTCCATCCACCCTAAACTACGAAAGCACATTATATGCAAATGCCAAACACAATCCCGAAGCTTTATCGCCTTAAGGGACGAGTTGTGTTGTAGTGGTCCATGTCTTTCTCGTTAGATTCAGAGCCTATCTCGCCAGAAAGACTGCAGAGCTGTCAACTTTGACGGCAAAAACTAGAGCATCCCGTACGAGGCCAGTGCTATCTCCGAGAGGAGGAATGACATATTCTCCTGTTCTGTTATTGCCACCGTGATTGTCTTACCTCTCCTTGCAGCGCGTAGGTATATGATGAGGAAGTGTTAAGACATTTGCAGCTTGAGGTTTCATCCTACAATACGTAAAACCTCCCATTCTAAACGAATGAAATCTTGTCTTGTGATTGAATTATCGGACATGCTCAAAAAAATCTTAAATCCAACGGCTCATCCTCCTCGTCGTTCTGGTTTGTCAGCATCAAACAAGCCAGCCCAACCTGTCTAAACATTAGTTTGTCGATATCACTTCCGATAAATAACGGTCTAGATACCCAATCGCCAAATATAACTTCTCTCGCTTAATTCCAATTGATTTGCTTTGACCGATAAGTCAATCAATGCAAGTGTCACGTGCCCTTTTGCGTTGTGTTGCTTTTTCGTCTTGTTGTTAGAGTCAAATTCTACAATTACCGGTTAGAGAGACGGAGACTGAAGATTGTGACATAGAACCCTCCATGAATGCGACAATCGTCTTCTTGTTGCCAGAATTAGGGTGTGCGAATGAATGTGGAAGAAGGAAGGGTGTAGAAGTATAAAAAGACAGGTATCGGCCTTACAAAAAGGGGGCGTAAAAATCCCGCTTTTGGGGAGGGCGCTATTTAAATCTCGCTCTTTGGAAGGGTGGTAGTTTCTAACTAAATTAAGGCCATTAATGGCACCCGCTTTACAAAAAATGGGATTACGATTCATGCTTGTTGGAAGTCAGAGAGTTTCTACCGATGTTTGGAAGCTCGGGCGGTAGCATATTGCAAAATCCGGCCTAACACTATGGCATGAAAAAAATTTGTCGACTATTTTGTAAATAAGCCTTTATACCAAGATTGTAACCAGGGTGTGAGTTGGTCGGTAATCCTATCAACCAATGGGTTACATTACTGACCATGGTCGGTAACCGATGGTATCGTACGTCAGTAATTGATCACCGACATCGGTAAACGATTTTGGTAATAGATGCCGATATCGTTCATAGCCGGTAACCTATACTGTCGGTTACCGTCGGTTACCGATGTACGATACCATCGGTTACCGACAGTTTCCAGCCAAAATAATACTTCATCCGATTCTGTTCGTATTCCCAAAAAATGTGGCAAAAAATACAAAGAAGGCGGCAATCAAAGCTTTCCGAATACATGATATGTACGCTGCCATCTCAAACTACTAGCCGGAAATTGATTCCATCTTCTCTTTTGAATCAACAAAGCCCATAAAATTGCAGGTCATCACGCCGCTCATCAAGCTCTGAGAGTTCGCGCACACCACCATAGATGGCTTTAAATCGGTGATTCAAAAGGATTCTCCGTCTCCGTCTAGGACCTCGTTGCCAGAATCTTACTTCCAGTTCTCCAATTCCGACGACTCTCCTGCCTCACCGCTTTCCCACAAACTTGCGTGGTTGATCCAGGTTCTCGTATGCAACTACATCCGATCCTTCGAATATGGTAACTGTTAGAAGAAATATTATAGTGTTTCAGAACAATATTTCCTTGCATGCACTGATTTCTTCTTGCTTAAG
This sequence comes from Pinguicula primuliflora, assembly GCA_025802335.1. Lineage (NCBI taxonomy): Eukaryota > Viridiplantae > Streptophyta > Magnoliopsida > Lamiales > Lentibulariaceae > Pinguicula > Pinguicula primuliflora. The sequence continues at coordinate 8,556 of JAOYMZ010003252.1, read as the reverse complement.
CTTGTTAGTCAATCTGCACCAAATAACTTGCAAGAAATAAATGTTAAGAAAATAACAGTTTAAGATTGCATGAAACTATAAAGGTTACTCTGAGGCCTGTGAACCATAGTTTCTTTAAGATAAATTTATCCTCTCCTCGGTGTCTTGAGATCTTGGACGTTCGTCTTCAGGGATACAACAAAGTACGAATAGCTAAACCCAGTACGGCTGTGCTATTCCGGCGAACTCGAACAATATCTTCTTCTATCACCAAGTACTCAAAACAAAAAAGGTCCAAAGAAAGCATAAAACTTGAATCCTAGACTCAATGTGTTTTGTATGTATGTTTTTTTCAAACATGGGAGGATCCTCCTTTTTATAGATAGAGAATGAAGGTATCATTGTACCCATTCAAAAATGTGTACCCGTTCGAAAATGTTTGCACATTCAAAAATGTGTAGCCTTTCGAAAATATGTACACCTTTACCTTCTCCAATTTTAAGGAGATTACAATATATATCATATATATATTAATTGAGAATAAAATCACAAATATAGTATTTTATTCTTGTGTATCAATTTCCATTCACTCAAATACAATATATCATTTTATAGTATTCTTTATTCCATCAATTGATGGAATCCATATGAAATGCATATATTTTCCAACAATTCCCCACATGAATGAAATTGTTCATAAAAACAAAAACGCAAAACTTGGTAATAGATTTTTGTGGTCAATACATGAATAGGATAGGTAGGTGTTACCCATTGAAACTTCACTTGCGAAGTTGTATCAACTTTACTGGCTGATCAGTAGACGTGATGTTCTTGAACTGTTCTGTCATTTGTGTAAACGAATAATACAATTTACACAGATATCTTTCTCACACTGCTGCGGTTCTCATGATTTATGTCCATTTTGGCCCTGGGATATACACATGGTTCTGCGAGAGTTTGTAGAGATGTAGCCTCCACAATTCTCCTTCGAAGCGGCCCATCTTCTCTCTCACATAGGTGATCACTTAGTTAAAAGTAACCCACATTGCTCCGCTCGGAACACTCCCCTCAGATTTTCGAAGCATAAGGATTATTAAAAGTCAAATTGCTTAACCTTTCCTGCGGATATCGCTGGTTGACATTAGGAATGGATTAAAGGATATACCCACACAGTGAACTACCAAGATTATTACAGATAGGTTGTCCCTTTGAACCTAGATCTTGGGATCTCCAGTCAACTTGGTTGGATTTCCTTTGCAACAACCTTATTTTTCAATAGACTTTAAACCCATTCATTTCGATGTCTTTTTAACTTGATCTCGATTTGATCCTTTGGCTAGCGGATTCGCTATGTTATCCTTTGACTTCACAAAGTCGATAGTGATAATTCAAATTTAGATCAGTTGTCGAATGGAATTATGTCAATGATGTATATGTCTCGATTTACCATTATAGGCTCTACTAATTGTAGACTGGTTATCGCAATATATGTATATTGCCGTTACCGGTTTTGACCAATCTAGAATATCTGTCAGAAAATTGCGTAACCATTCATGCTCTTCGCTACATTTATCCAATGCCACAAATTCAAATTCTATCGTGGATCTGGTTTTATGACTTTTTTCCATAAAAGATATTCTGTAGAATTTACAGTTCTTTGTAGGTTTGGGATTGCCCCTCAATCATGTAGGTTAGAAAATCTGGTCCAGAAAATTTTCTATCATTTCCCTTTTACTACGTCTTGGCTCTTGCGAAATTTCTTCAGCTTTTTCACTTTCTCCTTGACGAATGTCATCCAAGATTCTTTTCGAAGAGTTTGCTTCAACTCATTTGGATTTGTATAGAAAGACATCCTCGAAGAGTTATGCATTTATTGATTCCATTATTGTGTTATTGTGAATATCAGGATTTTGATATTCATACACAAGCAACCGAGATGCACTATTGTGATGTGCGTATCCAATGAAAATACAGTCCACTGTCTTAGGACCTATTTTCATTTTCTTTTGTAAAGGTGTTGTTACATTTTTAAGTATTTGTAGGAAGACATTTTTCCTTTTCACAACCGTAGGGCATCTTTTCATCTTTCTTATGGGCCACCTTATTTAAAAAGTAATTAGTTGATAGCACAGCTTTCCCCCACATGTTCCGTGGTAATCCCGAACTGATCAACATTGAGTTTATCATTCCTTTTAAGGTTCTATTTTTCCTTTCCGCAATTTCACGCAATTCCATTGGACTGTGGGGAATAAGGAATAGTGACCTCGTAAATTATTTCATGTTGGGCACAAAATACAATAAATGGTCTTACATATTCACCACCACAGTCACTCCGAACCATCTTAATTTCCTTATTAAGTTGAGTTTCTACTTCTTGCTTATAGAGAGTAAATTTCTCTACAGCCTTATCCTTACTTTTCATCAAATAAACATAGCAATACCTTATATTGTCATCGATGAAACTAATGAAGTATTTATTACCATAGGAAGTCAAAATGCTTTCAAAATCTATAACATTTCAATACTTCGTGTATCTTATTCTCTCTAATAATAGGAGAATTATAATTCAAGAATATCACAAGATTCAATAACAAGAGTTAAAACAATATAGTTTGTTGTCAACCTCATTGAAATTTGGACACGATCAAATTTCTCCCGCTTTTTATTGTGATACAATTGGAATATATGTCACATAAAGAATCATCATAATAGATGTTATCCTGGGACCATTCTTTCCATGTGAGCCCCAAGTGTTAGATTATCTTTCAATATCTCACCTTGTCCATGTGGTATGGGGGTCTCCATAATAGCAAACGCTCTATCATTATTCATATCAATATTTTCAATTATTTCTGAAATTCAAGAAACTCAAAATTACTAATCTTGAAATAGAAATATGAAAAAATTGAAAATAATAATTTATAGAATCTATTATGGAGTCCACGGTATATACATAATCACCCCAAAAGTGTGTAAGCCATGAAATTATGTTTTACACATATCTCATACATTTTTTTTTATATGTACACATATCTCATACATATTTGACAATTCTCTTTACTCACAATTAAAGAATTTAGGTAGTAACAATTTTGCTATTTAGACAAAAATTATCATCATCATTATTTTCTATAAAAGTATTAACATCAATAAAAGACCCATAAATACCCATCAATATGAAATACATTTATTCATATTTTACATAGACGTCATGTCTAATAACCATAACCGTGCCTTTATGCCAGGACAAACATAGACATATTTAAGGTGTCCCCTTCTTATGAGGGACAAGAAAATCAGGACAAAAAAATCAGGACAACTCACTTCCACAAGTTGAATCCAACAGTCCACCATTAAGGTGTAATTGTATCTTTCCAAGCAAAAAGCTGCACTCATATTTTTTTCCTCTCCTCTGCAACACACACAAAAGGAAAAAAGAGGACATTGCATCGGCCTTCATATTTATTTTCTTATGGAGACCAACTTATCTTCTCAGCAACACATGGAATCGAGAAAGTGAAGATAGAGACAAGGTGGACAAGCTTTACCCAGATGTGAAGGTCTTAAAAGTGAATGATAGTTTCCAGTACATCGGCACATTTCCGGAGCCGCTGGTTTGATTCCATTTTTTTGGTAAAACTTTCTTCTGGAGTGTTTTGAATGATGAACCGAAGAAGAAATGTTTTACAGCACTTGAACAGGTGCTCAATTATCCTTGTAATCTTGTGCTTCCCCGATGATGGATTCTGTCTTCAAACGGACACAATCAACACCACTCTGGATCTCTCTTTTTTTGATTTGTGTGTGTTGCAGAGGAGAAAGAAAAAAACATGAGTCTGCATCTTTTTGGTTGGAAAGACACGAAATTTGTGGACATTTAATTTGGACAATCCTAATTTACTTGTCCCTGATGAAAGTGAGTTGTCCTGATTTTCTTAATCCTTATAGGAAGGGGTCTCCATATATAAGTAGGGGAGGGTTCCACTTACATCTTCAAATACATTAAATAAAACATCTTAATCATATCCTTCTATTTTACCCAAAGAATGGTCCAGATTTTACACTATTAGCCTCACCTTGCCATTTCTATCAAACTAAACTTCTGATGTTCCACCTTCTCCAAACCAAACAAGACTCAGCAAAGAAATAAGAAGGCACAGAATATTTGTCGGTAACCAAATTTTGCCGGGAAGAGTGTTTCGCCGGGAAGAGTATTTCGCCGGGAAGAGTATTTCCACAATTTTCTATGCTGAATTTGGTAAATTTAGGGTTATCTTCAAACAATAATTAATCGTTAATCCTTAATCTCCTTCTACGCCCTTACCAACTAAAATTCAGAGGGCAGGCGACAAATATTCAGCGCCTTCTGATTTTTTTGGCTGAGTTCTGTTTGGTGTGGAGAAGGCTGAAGATAGTGATTTTAGTTTGGAAGCAATGGTCACGTGAGCCCTTATAATGTAAAATCTGGACAATTCATTTGGGTAAAATGAAAGGATGTGATTAGATGTTTTTTTAATGTATTTGAAGATGTCAGCTGATCCCTCACCATATAAGTATTCTTTGTTTATATATAAACTAGAGGATAAACATTTTTCCTTTCTATTAAAATTTGATTTCGTGAATCAACCCATAACATGGATTTAAATACTTCATGACTTCACAATAAGTGTCAAAATAAATCATCTCTAGCACTTGAAGAATTGATACAATCTACTTCAATCACATAGTAAAGCAAATGTAGATGTTTTTATCTCTAGAACATGAACTATTGATACAATCTCCTTAGAATATCAATCATGTGAATCCTTCCAAATTATATATTCTTATATAATTCCACATTCATTCATCATCTTACTAAACATGATGAGCAAGCAATCGCTTACAAAAATATCATAAGTTATGTCATTGACTAAGCAAGCAATTTATTAATTCATAAATAAATATGATTTAACCAAACAGGTTTATAAATATGTTATTTGTCGAGTCCCAAAATATCCGTTCTTTGAAATCCGGTAACTTGCTCAAGGGTTGAAGCAACATGACTCAAATCTATGTTCCAATGATCAAGAATCCATAAAAATTATTTCAGTTCAACAAAACAGTTAGTCCCCAATAAAATAGAGAGAAAATTTTGTCTTAAGATTGTTAGAAGAAATAGTGTTTCGAAACAATATTTTCTTGCATGCACCGATTTCTTCTTGCTTAAGCTTGTTAGTCAATCTACACCAAATAACTTGCAAGAAATAGATGTTAAGCAAATAACAGTTTAAGATTGCAGGAAACTATAAAGGTTACTCTGAGGCCTGTGAAACATAATTTCCTTAAGACAAATTTATCATCTACTCGGTGCCTTGAGATTTTGGACGTTCGTATACCAGGATACAACACAGTACGGATAGCTAAACTCGGCACGGCTGCACTATTCCGGTTGACTCGAACAGTGTCTTCCTTCTATCACCAAAGATCCGAAACAAAAAAAGCCCAAAGAAAACACAAAACGTGAATTCTAGAATCAATGTGTTTTGTATGTATGTTTTTTTTTCAAATATGGGAGTATCCTCCTTTATATAGATGGTAAATGAAGGTATCATTATATCCCTTCTAAAAATGTATATTCATTCGAGAATGTGTGCCCATTCAAAAATGTATACCCTTTCGAAAATGTGTACCCATTCACTTTCTCCTATTTTAAGTAGATTACAATATATATCATATATATATATTAGTTGAGAATAAAATAACAAATATAGTATTTTATTATTGGGTATCAATTTTCATTCACCAAAATACAATATATCATTTCATAGTATTCTTTATTTCATCAATTGATGGAATCCTTATTAAATGCATATATTTTTCAACAATCCGAACATGAATGAAATTGTTTCTAAAAACAAATACTCAAAGCTTGGTAATAAATTTCTGCGATCAATACTTGCATGGGATAGGTAGGTGTTATCCCTTGAACCTTTACTTGCGAAGTTGTATCAACTTTACGGGCTGATCAGTAGACGTGATGTCATTGAACTGTTCTGCCGTTTGTGTAAACGAATAATATAATTCGCACAGATATCTTCCTGACACTATTGCGATTCTCATAATATATGTCCATTTTGGTCCTGAACATACATCTGGTTCTGCGAGAATTTTTAGAGAATGTAGCCCCTACAATTCTCTTTCGAAGCAGCTCATCTTCTCTCTCACATAGGTGATCACTTAATTAAGAGTAACCCGCATTATTCCGCTCGAAACACTCCCCTCAGATTTTCGAAGCATAAGGATCATCAAAAGCCAAATTGCTTAATCTTTCCTGCAGATATTACTGTTTGACATTAGGAATGGATTAAATGTTTATACCCCTACAGTGAACTACCAAGGTTATTACAGGTAGGTTGTTCCTTTGAACCTAAATCTTGAAATCTCCAGCCAACTAGGTTGGGGTTTCCTTTGCAACAACCTTATTTTTCAATAGGCTTTAAACAAGCAAGAAGTAGATAGGTGCATGCAAGTTTAGTCTAACAGTAACCACAGTAAAGCTCAGTATTACTGACAGTTATCGATGGTAATACCGAATACCGAATTGTCTCAAAATTATCCGTTGACTTGCTTTGCCATAATAGCAATTTATAGACTCATATGCAAAATTTAGCAGCTTACCCATTATGGATTGTCTTCATAACCAAAATACCTTCGTATTCTATTAATATGTGATCATCCTAATCTTTTTCGTAATTAAGAAAGGAAGCACCGACAGAATAGGAGTACAGGAATGAGAACTAAGGCAAAATATTTTTTTAGCAAAGCAATTTTAATTATCATTAAGAATCAGTCTATTTACAAACCTAAGTACAGATTATTTACAGCCACCGAAAAAGGAAAACAAACTAGAGAAGAAAACCAACGGCAGCTTCATCCGATCATCTTCATGTATCGAAAATAATTCTATGGATCTCCATAGCCTCTCGCTCCCATTCCTGAAAAGTATAACCTTGAAACAACCCTTTTGCTTTGCCAATTTGCAAGAGTCAGTGCTTGATCCGGACTGATGCTTCATACGCCGTGATCAAAATCTGTTGGAAGGTGAGTTTATTCCTGCAATTCCGGAGCTCCCAAATCACAGTCACCCACACCAATCTCCAGATGGGTTCATCAGTTCACGGTTTGATCTTCTGCATATGGCTTTCAAAACACTGCCAGGGATCGGAGGTGAAGGTCACAACTCCCCCCACATAGCCACAGGTAAATTCCTTTCCATGTTTCAATTGCAAACTCGCATTCGAAGAAGATATGACCAGCGGTCTCAATTGCCGTCGAGCATCATTTGCAGTTTAGATCTTCTCTGACATTTACCCATCAGATTGTCCAATGTAGGTATTCGATTGGGTAACAAGGCAAAATATTAATCGATGACATCAAATACCGAAATATTATTTAGCTTTAAATTACAAACTCATGCAGGTTTTTCCACCAAAATTAAAATCTGTTTTCGGTAAATTCCATAGGCTTATCAGTTCACTATCGTAATGTTACTACGATTAACTGCCCCTATTAGTCACATCTCATGTGGTAGACAAAAAATTGAAATATTACGGTATATTAGTTTCGTTTGAGCCATATTTCAAACAAGAGCGCTGCTAGGTCCGAAAAGCCGACCGAAATGGCGATTTTGCCCCCACTAAGCCCAGCAACACTGCCAGGGCCAGTGGTAAAATCGTCATTTTGCTCGATTTCGGTTCTATTTTTCGGTTTGACTGTAGTACAAACAGCATTTCCATTCAAACAAGCCCTCCTCGGCTCTGTACAAATACATGTTTAGGCGGCACGGTCAGTGGGTGGACCCCTAACAGCATAAAGTACGCACCACGCAAAGCAATGGCGTCTTATTTGCCATTCATCAGTATCGGCTGCAATGGAGATTTCACCAACTTCTTCAACGTATCTACTATGCTGCTGGATGAAGGCCTGTGAGCAGGATCACTGCAAGACGAGATCGTTAGATTACAAGTCATACAGAGATGAAATGAAGCAGATCATAATGAAAACTGATGAAGTCGTACTCTGCCCAGCAAGACTCCATGAGGGAGATTAGAACCGGAGAAGTGCTTTGTGGGATTGTAAGCCTCCTTTTCTGGAAAGCAACGGCTCCAACAACCTTAATGGTTCACAGAGTCGTAAGGTTTAGTTTTATCATCAGATGCAAATTTTTTGAACAGGCTTTCGGTGAACTGAATGTGGATATTGCTGTCTACTGTGAGAAAGATGAACACACCTGGGCGGGGCTGAGTCCAGCCCAAGGCTGCTGCAGGGTGACGAGCTCCCACAAGATGACTCCGAAACTATACACATCAGATTTTTCGTCGGATGGCTCCCCACGAAGAAATTCAGGAGCCATCCACTCGGGCTGAAACAAAAACTGAGAGCTGTGATTCTGATTGTGATACTATCTCAGGAAAATGTTCCGCAAGCATATATACAGAACCATTCCTATGGTCAGTTTTACGGTGGTCAGTTTTTCCTTGCGTGGACAATTTTTTCAATTAACCATCCGTTTTCGAAATTGATCGCACCATTGGAAAG
>JAOYMZ010003241.1:0-24096 GCA_025802335.1 Pinguicula primuliflora | reverse complement strand
ATTCCCCAACGAGTCGCCGGAGCTACGGTCATTACACTTCTTTGAATCAAACGGACATGAGTCTGCTAAGTGGCCATATCGGGCACAAGAATAACATATCTCCTGCAGATCCTCATACTGCACTGGATATGGCTTTCCGTCAACCGTCACAGATAAGGTGAGAGGCTGCCGTAGATCCAATCGGACGGCAATACGGGCAAATAAGCCCCTCTCCTCCGTTAGCGTGTGTGCATCAGCTTTAATAAAACAACCCACCGGCTTTGCAATCTGAGCAAGCAAATCCTGGTGGTAGTAATGGGTCGGAAGTCCCGGAAATCTAATCCACGCAGCAACCGACTCAACATGATCGGCCTTTGTGTCAAACTCCTTATGCCATGGAAATACTCGAAGCGGCCGGCTTCCCGAGGCCCTTCAAAAAGTGCTTTCCGATAGTCTTGGAGAAACGGATCTGGCGTCCGCTATATCTACTAGTTTGAAATCTCCCTTTGGCTGCCAGATAGTTTTCAGACGGGTCTGAAGGGACTGGAAACCCATACCATTCCTACCTAAGGGGCGGATAATAAGTGTAGAAGCCATATTCGCAACAAATTGCGCTTGAACATTTTCTTTGAACAGGACCGTCGGCCCCTTACCGTTATGCCCGTGGACGACATCGTCTTCAGAAATTTGAATCTCTTTCCGGGAGGAAACCAGAGATTTGTAGGATGGAGGCTCTTTAGGTGCAGAGAAAATCAGTGGGGGGGTCGCATCTTGAGATCCGGCAGTTGGAATCCCGGGAGCGCCGGCGCCTTGACCAACAGCAGGAGAAGCAGATTTCGGCTGAACCTGTCCATTCAGAGGGGGAAAATGTTCCTCGTTAAGCATGTTTTCATCCTCCATGAGGATGAGGCGGTGGAAGAACTCAGTTCAACGGTCGTATTTCGCTAGAGAGAAGGCAGAGATATTTTTTCGCTTTTTGAAGAGAATTAGGTGAGCCTCACAAATTGAATGGGAATAAGGCTTTATCATTCAGCGCAGTTGCAGCCTTATTATTATATATATAAAGGACAAAGCGCTGGTCACGTTACAGCTACTGTGTTGACTCTTACTATACTACGAGAATTTTTTTTTTTTCATTAAGTGGGTGAAAAGAAAGAGAAAGAGGGAAGCTCCCATACTACCGACTATATAAGCGGTAATATTGGCAGATGATTCCGAACTCTCCACCAATTAGAGGAAAGAAGCCAGGAAGCTTTAGCTGAAGAGCCAAACGAGAATCGGTGAACAGTAGTCATTCGAACCTGAATTACATCCAACCTTCTTTATCGGCCCCAAGAAGCATTCCATTTTGACCCTTTAATATTACTCGTCTGGGGGCACTAATTATGAACTCGCCCGGCCATCGCTTATGTCGTAAGTGTGACCCTCAGCAAGTCTCGACTGGAGAACTCACTCATACCCGGGCTTTAGGTTCTCTGAATTACTAATCTTCGATCTCTTAAAAAGCTAGTGGCTAGCCTTAAAAGAAAGCTAGAAAAGGAAGAATAAACTCTCTTTATGGGAGGGCCCCTGGCCAAACTGTTGTTGGATACACCTGTCTCTTCTATGGAGGAAGGAATCTATATAAGAATAATTGACTACTCAATGGAGATGTTGCTTTTTTAGCCCCTGTCATGTTAACAAGTGTGATTGATGGAGTGGCTAGGTATCATCCGCCCCTTGGAACTCTCCCCGCGGGGAAAGACAGACTATCTCCTTCTCTAAATATCTCTCTCTCAATCAAGCGCTTAAGCTCAAGTTCTCTATCCGAGCCTGCACTCTAACCAAATCCTTCAAGCAAGACCGATCGGAATAAAAGAGAGTTAGGATAAGAGTCTGTTCTAAAGGTAGCTCTCTTCATCCCGATAAATAGCAACTTCCGAGACTCCTTACCCGAACAAGCAGTTAGCAAGGCATATTCCCGACCTGCCATCCAAAAGAGCAAAGCTGACTAAGATCGGCGGGCTTTTCATCACAAACGAAGGTTGCATACTTCTAAAGTACAGAGAAAAGGAACGAGGGCAAGACGGCTGAAACATTCTAGGACTTACTAAAGGGCTCCAGATGCCAGGCGAAAACTACAAAATCCATGGTTTCCCGCTCTTCAAAGGCCGACCTTTTCTCTTTTCTTGTCACCATCTCGACTTCTGAACCAGTTCCAATTCTTTGACAGGGAAACCCGAGTTTCTTTCATTTTCCTTTTTATGAGTGGCTCAAGAAGCCTGGCTCCGTTACTGGGATAAGGCTTCCGAGGCTAGGCTGCTAAACTGCTGGATCCTTTCCGTTTTAATTAAATACTTGGGGATCTCTGTAGGCCAAGAAAACCAGCTACTTGGGAGCCTATATTGGACTAACTAGAGGTCTTTCGAGCCTCATGGATTCTCTGGTAAAGGGGAGTCTTTACTGGTGTTATTCTCGCTAATTCTTCCTCTTGTATACAAGATCACCCCATATAATTCCTTCGTCAGTATCTGCCCATCTAAAACACAAGATACGAAAGAATCTGGTCACGACGACTACTGAATGCGTAGATCAGTGGAAGGGAAAAGGGACTAAAAAAGATAGGTTAGCCCTGGTCTTCCATGCTTAGTCATCCACATGCTCGATGGAGAAAGGACTATCTACTAGGAGTGCCACGACTTGTAGGGTCCATACACGCAACTACAGTCACTATTCAGGAGCCTTGGGTGAACACGTTGCTTTAGTGACGAAAGCATGATGTGGGATCTTAGCGGGTGGCATGTCGAGTGAGCTTTTCTCCGATATGTGTGGGGTGGTCAGCCGGCATGTGGTTGTCTGGGTAATAGAATCCCAGCCAGGACTGGACAATGACAGGAAGAAATGCCCTCCAATCAATTCATCAATTGCTTGACGGTCTCCCAGAATACGCTCACTTGGGGACTCCTTACTCCAGCTGTTCCAAGCTACCCCGGGACCAACTTACTTAACCCTTTCTTCCGAACTTACTTACTTAAGAGAGTTTAGAAGTTCATTTTTTTATGTTAGCAACCATTGGTTGAGGGGCCGGCGATTCAGATCCCACAAGGTTTTTTTCTTCAAATGGACAAGGGATCGCCTTGGCGAAGAGAGTTACCTTTCCAAGAGTCAGCCCAACCCAAGAACTCATGGACAGGGGCTATCCTTTAACGAAGGGGAACTTTCTTTTGGGGGAGCCAAGCAAACCCCGCCCGGGTGACCAAGAGACACATTTCTATGCTGGTGTGGTAGTGTTCTGACTGAGCGGGTGGGTTCTTAGAAGGCCCACAAGCTTTTATGAGAGTCACTTCCAAGAAATCATTAGAGATAGGTCAATTCTAATCTTCTCATTGTGGAAAAAGGATCTGACACGCACCTCTAAGAAGAGGAAGGATGGAGGGGACATCTTCTAATCGTAAGAAGCGCTTAACACAGGGTCACAGCAGCTGCTGTTCCCAAAGCATCTGAGGTCGGTTGGCTCTTTCTTCAATGCGGACTGGAACAACTCTACTTCAATAGTTTGCTAACCACTCGGAGCAGTTTATTTTGCACGGATATCAGCTAATTGGTTGTTTGGCTCCTCCATTAGGACTTTAAGTAGCTTTTGGGGATCAAAGAGCAGGGGTAAAGGCTGCCGGGCACATTGCTCTTTCGCTCATTGCTAGTGAATGGAGGAAGGAATGCTAGTTAGAGTTCGGAAAGCAAACTGAGCAGCTTAAGTTGAGTGCACTAGGGACCGCAAGCCCATACTTTCTGCTGGTTTATCCACATTGAAGGTTCAAGCTGCATCAAGTAGAATCAAAATATTTAAAGCTCTTTTTTCGCCCCTGTTCAATAACCAAGAGGTAAAGGAATGGCAATGACCATGAGGTCTTAAAGAGCCATCCAAAGGTCTCGTCTCTCTCTTCTTCTAAACCCAGAATTACCGGGGAAAGCTACTGTTCTAACTAGTGCTTGTGCTTGCTCATTAGTAAGGTACATTCATTTCCCGAGATCAGAAGCGATTCCTTGTGGAGAAAGAAGAATTTTTCTTCTATGATCGATCGGTACCAAGCGAAGGATAAAGAAAGCAATCCCTTCCAGGCCAGAGGTCTTTCGAGACTTATCCTTTCTTGCCGCGTGGGTGTAGGTTGATTGATCATACAAAGAAGCTCTACCTATCGGTTGTGTTGGACTACCTTCCTCGTTTGGCTTTATAAGAAGCTTGAAATTAGAAGGCAAATAGTGAGACTCAATCTGTAAAACAACTGGCCGCTGCGAAACATTTACTTATTCTATTTTGGAGGCAGATTGATAGTTCCAGCGACAAAAAAGAGAATCATACTCCTCACCTACTACTTGGGACCAATGGACTTGAATCCGGGATCTGAAGTTGATAAAGAAGAGATTGAAAACCACAATCTGAATTACAAAAGCTATGAGCCCACGAGCGAAGTGCGGAAGCTAGAGCTCGCTGTTCGACTACCACAGGCTACAGAGCACAGTTACCGGGGAAGCTCTCAAGGCAAGGTAGCCTCTTCCGCCGGAAGCGGCCAAGAAGCAAAGTATTCCACTGCACTAAAGCATTTTTCAACGAGTGTAGCTCTAAGGCTTCGCTTGGGACTATGATGGCTTTATGGTACGCCTCCTTTGGTTTCTTCTGTTTTAAAGCTTAAGGAGGCGAAGAAAAGCCCAAGGCTCGAGAGACCTGTGATTACCTTATATCGGGCTTCCAGATTCTCAGCTTTGGTGCACGAAGGCAATGAATGTACCTTTTCTCGTCTCCCTCAACGAGAAGCAACTGGGCGGGAAGGCATAAACTTCCTTACATTGAGGATCTGAAAGTATAGTAAATCCCTAGGAATGAGGTAGCTGTACCCAATCAGCTAATACAGCTTTACTTGGATGGACGAATGTCCTGAGCCTTTCTTGAAGAAGCCGATAGCAAGAGGTCAAGATATTAGGTTTAGCTCATTCCGGAGGACGGGGTAAAAGACTCTTTTTCTTCTTTTTTATTTCACATTCTAATGGTAGACTTTTGCTGAGGTAGGTGGTTGCATGGGAGGGCGTATGCCAAGAAATTGAAGATTTAATGTAGTAATAGTGTTGATTATCAGCTGCAGAGACCAACGACGGGATTCAGGTATTCATGTTTTTAGACGTCCCCGATTGCCACTTCCTTCCTTCAGGTAGCTTGCTTACTCTTAACATCAACTTCTTGGAAGCCACCTGTTCTCCCTCTTGGGCAAAAAGCGTTCGTTCACCACTACGCCGATAAGGACCTGATTTACTAACTGAACCTTCCTAATTCTCCTGACTAACTGACTGAAAGACGAGCTTCAATTGAAGGCTTTTCGCTCCTTCCCAACTGCTATACTTGTAAGTTGTGGATTCAGAACCAAAGAAATCAGGGTCGATGTAATGAGACTCGAATCGAGGAAACGAAGTTGAACTCCTTCCTCTTCGGAAGCTTTGCGACTATGCAATTCTTGGCGACTGAAGAATTTGGAAACAAGTACTAGACGAACTGCCCTCCTGGGCAAGGGATTGGTCAGAGCTAAGCGTTGGAGTTCTTCCTGAATGACTTTATTTCCAAAGCTCATTTCCCATGAGATCTTCAACAGTTAAGGTCTTGTCGTTCAGTCAACTAATATCTGCCTAAAAACCCTAAGAATTCTAGCTCAATCCTGAAGCAACTTCGTTCATGATCCAATGAACCTCCAGCTCGAACCCCAGGCCATACCAGTGATTTGGAGGATGGATGTAATTCAGAAAGAAGGAAATAAAGAACGTGACTAACACAGACATTGACTTCTATTATGATATTTCTTTTGTTGTAGACGTGCCGTTTCGCTTGTGCTTCTAGGCGGGCTACGATCCTTCGAGCAGGTGTTACACGACTCGAAGACACGATTCACATTAATAGATACTGTTCTTGCCTCGCCTTAGATGTGAAACTTGCAGACCTTACTGGTTGTGATATGTATCTGAAAGGCTGTCACGATTGAAGGAACACTTGGGCAGCCTCCAAGTCCTTACCCTCGAAAGGAAACCTAGCCATCTCTGTGGGATCCCCAAGTTTTCACCAAGAAAAAAGAAGAACCCTTGTGGACTTAGAGCCAAGGGTAGCTACTTTGTTCAAGGGGATGAAAGCACATCTTTAGTCATCCACAGAAATGCTCTCTAAAACGTACGGAGCACCCAGAGAATAGCCAATCTGCCAGAAATAAAAGGGGGCATACCAACTTGGTTAGGAAAGCCTTCTTATTACGGAAAGAATCTCTAATCCCGGGAACTGAACGCTGGCTAATTTTCCTTCATCGCGAAAAAGTGGGCAATTGTATGGAGGGCATACTCCCTAGTGAAGCGGTACCTCCATGACAGGGATATCTCTGTGGTCTTCTCTCATCAGTGAACTCCTGGGGAACTTCATTTCAAAAGGGGTATGGTTTCTTCCTCTTTCGCTATCTACGAACCTCAACCGGGAGACCATTACTCACTTGGGCCCACCACTAATCTAGCCCGGTACCTACCGATCTAAGAGAAAGCCAGCTATCCCTCGGAGGCACGCACAGCTCTATTCTATTCTGCTTTCAATAACCCTTAGAGATTGTAGGATGTCATCTCGGGAAATTTAGAGCGGTCTTACGGTTAGAAGAATGGTACCTTAATAGAATAGGCCAACTCCTTCAATTCAATCGGTCAGTCGGTATCACAGGTAGGCGTGAGAAGCTGCTTATGAGCTGTTGGAAGCCTATTCTCAAACTGTTCTCCTCTTCCAAGGATTGGATGGTCTCTAGTTCCTGACTCCTAACTGTGCTATTCTCAAGTATATCATTCACCACATCTTCATAAGGTGTGATATCTTCTAAGGCTTGTCCTGATGGAGTTGCATCTTGGATTTGTGTAGATCCGGAAACTGTATGCTCTGGTGTCTTGGGAAGCTCGTTACTTAGTTGCTGCTGACCTTTGCCTGTGGAAACTTCTCCTTCTTCAGTGCTTGTTATTCCCTGAGACTTTCCTGCTTCAGTTTCTTCCTGAACCATACCCTTCTTCACTACCTCCATGGATGATTCCTGGCTGAGATCTATCAGTTTTCCTTGGGTTTGATCCTGAGTGTCTGAGTTGCCTTTGTCCTGCGATGAGGGCTGAGTTGTAACTGCTATGCTGGCAATAGGCAAAACTTTCTTTGCTACAAACACTTGTTTGCCCTTATTTATACTCTTTACCTCTTCCCACTGCCGGCCTTTATCATTGTTTTCAGTTCCTTTAACATCTGCCTTGGTACCTCTAACTGTTTGAGCTGCAACTCCATCTTTTTTCATCAGCTCTGGATGCAAATACCTACAGACCTTGTCATCATGCCCTAATCTAAAGCAATGAGTACAGTATAATGGAACCTTCTCATATATGATAGGCTGCCAAAAACCAATTTCTGATTTCGGTTTACCAAGCCAAATCCTGTCTGGCCTTTCTTTCAATAGATCTAATTCAATACATATTCTGGCTAAACCTGGCCTGGATAATGTGAGTGTGGCATCATCCATCCTCATTGGAATTCCTGCTGATTTAGCTATTGAGCAGATGGTTGACTTACAGTAGAAGTGCGCAGGTAACTGTGGTAGAGCTAACCAAACCGGAACAAGTGCAGTTTCTCTGTCCGTTCAAAAGCTTGTTGTCCAGCGAAAAATTCGCATAGGGCATCTGTTGATTATCCAAGTTTCTTTGCTCCAGAGCCTCTGAAAGTCCGCATCGTTGCTTAACTTAATAAGAACATGGCGATAGTCTATGAATCCCACTGTGAAATCTGCTTTCAATCCTAGACTTATGAGTAGCTTCTTCACATCCGCCAGAAGAGGTCTGGAATGTGAAAATTTCCCAACCAGAGAGAATCTTAACGGTTTTGCCATTACCTGAATGTCTTCGTCGGAAAAGTATAGTGCTGGATATCCTTTGTACCTCTCCACCGTCTTCAGCTAAAGCTTCCTTGCTATCATCGTTCAAAATATCCCCAAATCTCTCAACTGAGATTTGGGGATATTGGTTAAATGGCCAAGGAACTTGTGCTAGCCATATTGATCGCTTCCTAATATCTTCATCTTTCTTTCATATGTGGCTTAACCTACAACAACTTGCGCTAGATAGATCCATTGCTGATCACAGACCAATTCTGCTCACCTCCTCTTGTATAGGAAAAACCTTTATGACTCTGGACTGCTGGGATACGGAGCCCTCTTTTCTTTTGCTGATTTTCTAGCTACAAGTTGGAATGGAATAACTCTTTCTGGATGTAAAAGCTTCATACTCAAGGATCTTCGCTCCTTACTCAAACACTGGAACCACACTGTATTTGGCATAGCTGACAGAAAGATTGATGCATTGCAAACACTTTGAATATCTTGGCTGCTGTGGGAGAAAGCAGGGCATTGACTGTGGCTGAGATAGAGGAACGAAAAGCAGCCTGGCTTGATCTTCAAACTTCTCTAAACCGAAACCATTATATATCATAAATCTAGATCCCGTTGGATCCGAGAAGGAGATGGTAACACTAGATACTTTCACGCTCGACTGAAAAACCGTCGTTGCCACAATTACATTCAGGGCTTAATGCTAAATGGTGTTTGGGTAGATACTGTGCAGGAGATCAAAGAGGGGATCCATTAGAACTTTAAAAACCACTTCACCGAGGAAGATTGGTATTTTCTCATGAGATGTATTGAGGCCGATCAGAACTCTGATGCACCTATGAATGAGAAAGCCCAAGCTTAATTCACTGGCTGACGCTTACTCTCATTAGAAAAGAGAATCCATTCCTTGCTTCGGATTACGCCAGGAGGTAAAAAAACTAAAGGAAAAGAGTAAGCAAGCTACCTTAGACGATTGGAAAGCTGTTGGCGTAGGGAAGAAAAACGAAAGCTGGAAGGAAGGATGGATATAATTCAGATTCATTCCAGTCCTATCCTCCCACTAGAATGGGGCAGCGAGAGGACAAACGGGAATGCCAAATATCAGCCGAGCTTCCAAGGCTCAAGAGACCTTCTGGTACAAGAGGTGGGGGGTTGGGTGTAATGAAAGAAGTTGCTTGGGCAAATTATACAAGCAAGCTTTCCTAGCCTCGGGCTAACCTAACTCATTGTAACGTAGGGGTAGTGGATACTCGTAGTAATGAATAAAGGTACGGGAGGAGAATAAGAGTAATGACGCAAGTTAAAGGAAGAGCCTATGCATACTTATTCTTATTCCGTTGGCAAGAAAGAGCTACTGGCATCGATCGCCCGTAACTCCCGTCATGAAGAAACTTACCTGAGTACAACTACTATGAAAATAAAGGAAATAGGGTTGGTTTGTCTTCCGTGAGTGGCAGCCATGGACTTTTTCAGTGGAACTTCCATCCCAAAGGATTGTACAGCTCAGTCTGGGAAGTCTCTTTCTCTCTTTCCAAGCCTTGCCTTCTTACTTACTGTAGTTCTTTAAACAACTTTGCATGTGCGGCGGGTGATGAACCAAAGACTACTTGTGTAACCCGCTATGGTTTATTTTCTTTGTGGATGCGTACTCGTATGCCCTCCCATTGATCTGTATTCAAGATTCAACTATGTGAAAAGGCATTCCATAAGAACCTATTCTCTGATAAAGAAGCTTTATCTCATCCAGGACTTTTTCTCTGCTGCGAGGATACTTCCCAGAGCTTCCTCTAAATTCTTCATTTTTAGGGCGTCAGGTAAGATGAGCTATGAGCTAGTCTCCATTCTGAGTGGCTCGAGGTCTGCTGGAAGAAGGAAGAGTTTACTTTCTTTCCCACCAGTATAAGTTTAATATTGCATAAAAAAGAATTAACGGTTACCTGCTTTCTTGACAAATAGCATTTACGAATCTTCTTACGTCTGTAGAGCATATAATTCTTCGTCTGGTAGTTGCCATTTTCTTAACTGATATTTATCTAAAAAGTAGGGTGGATGTAATTCAGATGGCTCGTTTTCTTCTCGTAGATTATCCTTATCTAAGCTATATCAACATAGCCAACTAGAAAACTCATCCTCTTGTCAATGAATTCTTGGTGGTTTACTAACTCGTAAATTCTTGGTGTCATCATTCTCATTTTTCACACTGATTTCCGCGCTTTCTTTTTTTCATTTAATTATCCGTGTAAGCTCGAGAGACCTCTTCCAACTCGTCCCAGAATGGGAGTTATGGCAAAAAATAAAAAGAAAAGAAAAGGAGAAATTTGTCCAATAGTAACAAATGGTGCCTCCACAGGTTGACACCCGATCCAACCTAATAGTAAGCGATCCGCCAAAAGCAACCAAAAGATTCCTTGGTGAATCGGGCGAAAACTTGAACTACGTACATACATATTTTTAAAAAATGGTAAAGCCAACAGACATATAAAAACTGGTGCTATTGCGGCTACACCTCCCGATTTGTCAGGTATACTACGAAGAATGGCATGGATCGGTAGGAAATACCATTCCGGCACAATATGTGGCGGGGTGGACATCGGATTAGCAGGTATATAATTGTCGGGATGCCCCAAAACATTAGGAGCATAAAAAATCCAAATGGAAAAAAAGATAGCAAAAGCTACCCAACCTACTAGATCCTTTACATAAAAATAAGGGTAAAAAGAGATTTTATCCATCTCTGAATGTACACCCAATGGATTATTTGATCCATATTGATGCAATGCGGCCAGATGAAGAAGACTGGCGCCTACTAAAATAAAGGGGAGTAAATGATGAAGACTAAAAAAACGATTTAAGGTGGCATTGTCCACGGAGAACCCACCCCAAAGCCAGGTTACTATGGTATCTCCTACTACAGGTATGGCGCTAGCTAAGCTTGTAATTACTGTAGCTCCCCAAAAACTCATCTGACCCCAAGGTAGTACATATCCTATAAAAGCTGTCACAATCATTAATAGGAAGATTACAACTCCGAGACACCGAACAAATTCCCTAGGACTGCTATAACTCGCATGATATAGACCACGAAAAATATGAAGGTGAACCACAATGAAAAACATACTTGCCCCATTAGCATGCATATAACGGAGCAACCAGCCCCCTTCAACATCTCTCATAATGTGTTCTACGCTGTTGAAAGCTAGATCCACATGAGGTGTGTAATGCATAGCTAAAAAAACGCCAGTCACTATCTGAATGACTAAAGAAATACCAGCTAACGAACCGAACCCCCACCAATAACTCAGATTGCTTGGGGTTGGATAATCTATCAAATGCTGATTAAGTGTGGAGGATATAGGTTGTTTAAGAAGAGATAATCTATGGTTCCTTATTTTCATTTATTTCTTTCTCTTTTATATCGTGACAACTCTTGCTCCCCCACCTTTTGGCATTCTGGGGCCCTACTATATATAAATAGAAAACCTTTCTTCCACCTCCGAAGGGGGATAGGGGCAAAGAAAGGTGTGTGGGAGAAAGAATTCTAAAAGTTCATAAACTCTCCTTTATTTTTTATCTATCTTTAGCTTTAGAAGTAGGGCAAGAGAAAGTAAATAGTTTAGATATTTGCGTTGGTTTTACCAACGGTCACTTTTTATTTCTCATTCAGAAGGCTCAGTAGCACACTCTGACTTCAATGATGGGAACAACCTACGCACTCCGGCGCTCCAATGAACAAGAGTTCTACGCCTTACTCTATTTAGAATAGTGGTCGATACCTCGGGAGGGTTCGTAACAACATGTTATGTTCACGCGGTGATATTCTATCTTTCCAAGAGTACTACCCGAGTCTATGTCTGGGGAGCATACTTGACAGGAGATAGACACAGGCGGTAGAGAGGTCCCCCACTTCGATTCCCGCCCTGTTAGCATCTCCGAGATCTGGGGTGGTTTTACCAGAGTTAGGTCGGTTCGAAGCCGGCCGGTAATGGACCTACTTACCTTGCTTGTAGACTAACTGCGGAGCTAACCCTTTTCTTGGCTACCAAGACGATTTCTTTATGCCCATCAAAGGACCTCGAGATGCTAATCCACGAAAAACGATACGAGAAATTCTAAAGAACTTATATACGGAACGAGGTCGACCCGTGGAAATACATCGGTTTCTTACTCGTGCAAAGGAACTATTTCTTGGCAACTTGGACAACTTATAACGATGTTTGTCCCGCATATCACTAGGAAGATCGGGATCTTTACAAAAGGCTTTATAAAGCTTTCGTCTCAATTCATATTTAGCCGCAAGCAATCTACGTTTGTGATCTCGTATATTTCGCTTCTCCGACATCTTACTGAGTTTCCCCCTCATCTTTTTGAAAAAAGCCGCTCCATGGTGGTAAAGTCTCATCTTGTGTGTTGGACGAAGTGACAATAGTCACATTGAACCCTCGAATATGTTCGAAGATCTCGAAATGATCTTCAAGTTCTGGGGAGAATTCGCAAAACTCCGTTTCCATCGAGAATTGAATAGAGTTTTCCCGTATTTCGACCGGAGAATCTAATAGAGACATTACTGTGGAGATTCTGACCAAAAAATGTGACATTCCATGCCCTCGGAGAGTGCTTTGTCGTGCTAGGTCACTGACATATCCTTTTTTGTCTTTACCCAGATTGGATCGAAACGACTTTCCTGTCGAAGACCTTTGTGTCTGTAAACATTTCTGACCGCACGGAATCTCCATAGCCAATTTTCCATTTTTGATAGATACCTTTGGTACTACTCTTATTTTAGAAAATCCAGGAACTTCCATAACGTTGGCGCGATTCAGTTTGAGCAGCGGATCCTGACGTGATACATCTTCGTAATGAAAATAGAGTGGAACCATGAGTTGGCTTTTCAAGTATATATAGAATAAGCACTGTTCACTATCGCCTTCAAAAAGATAGCCTCTTGATTCTCTTATGATATTTCAAGTTTATGATCGATGGTTGCACCAGTCTCATGGCAATATCAGCATCCTAGCCATGCACTTTCCTCACTACGTCAATACTATAAGAAGAGAAATAAAGTTCACAAAGGCCATTGAACGAAGCGGCGAAATGAGTCCTTTTCCTTCTGCCTCGGGCTGTTTCGCGATACCTTTTACAGCTTGACCTGCAGCAGACTCAAGGTCCAATAGAAGCAAGCTACAAAGGCCAAATGCCAATAGTGCAAGACTTCATACTGACATCATTTGAGCACAGATTGAAGATGGACGTGCAGTGTACATATGGAATGCGTAGCTTAATGCTCGTGGTCTTTTTCATACTCCATAATCGTTGCTTGTTCGGGTATGTCTCAATCACTCTTTGGAGGATCATTCGTTCTTTACTCTATTGCTATTTTAACACTTGACAAGGCTCGAAGCGGATGTTTTCTGCCGGGCGATGGTACTCTTCTTCTTTCGCTAGTGATGTACCCTAGTCCCCCCACGCTCTGTGTGTGACCACGATGGACTATACCAACGACAGATTCACGGAGGAAGCTTTAGCTGATTAGATAGAAGCCAGATCTATAAAATTAGGCTACATATCAACAGTAGATAGTGTTTCTCGGGCTTCCTAGTTGCCAATTAAGAGGTAGAAACGCTTTTTTCATAATGTGAAGCAAGACTCACCAGACAGATAACAGGAGACGCAGCTTGCCTACTGATAGCTTTGGAAGGAAGAGAATATAGTACTCCCGGGAACGCCAGCGGTGCATTCCTATTAGTCTTTTTGGGCGCTAGCGCTTGACTAATAATATGACTGCCTTAAAGCCTCTCAGTACTGAACTGGTCTTGAAGAGCCTCGCTCATCACCTATTATTTCGGGAAGCAAGAAGGGCAATTCTAGAGCGCCTACCTTCGACCAATAAGGCATACTTCCGATTCATTCCGGGTGAAGGATGGAAAGGGAAAGGGGACGGAAGGGGATTCGAGGGGTTCAAGTGCGTAATAGTAAACGAATGCCAACTCAAGGAAGAGGACTACCCGAGGCGGAGCGGGGGAAGAAGGGGGGCCAGATGAGGTAGTAAAAAAGCTTCTCCTATTGCCCTAAGATTAAGCAAAAAAGAAGGGCTTTCCTCCAACCTAGATTTTGAACGAGTTCCACTCGAAGAAAGAATAAGGATAATCGAGAACAAAAGTACCTCGACGCCTTCGTTTCTGCCAATAAAGTACAAATGGACGGGCAAAGATCAAGTCAAGAAGAAGAAGGCAGGGTAGTCGTCCAAGCTCGTAGGAGAGCAGAGATTGTTGCTATGAACCAATTTCACGGCACTGAATTACATCCATCCTCGTGCAAGCCTTCTATTAGAAATGAAATCAGTATTAGCATAAAGAAAGTGGTTGTCCAAGAAAGAGTGCTTCTAAGATAGGACCGATATTCAGAGTGCCAGAGTGAGTTTCAAGGAAAAGAAGTAATTAAAGGGAAGACTAAAAGTTCCGGAAATATGCAGTTTTAGCAGGCTTTCGGACAGGGTCCTGTCTTGTTCCCTAAAACTCTTGTTTTGGAAGTCAAATGCAAGCTGATAAAGTTTATCTCTAAGCAACCTACCGAGAAGGCAACCACTCTTTAGTTCGCGGAAGAAGGAGACCCGTTTTGGACTCGCGCGTGTGAACCTGAACCTATATACATTCCGCTCGAGTTATACCGGTAGTAGAGTTCCTGTCAGCCCAGGGGATGATTATAGCACCTGGATTTCTGTATCAGAACTACGATACTCTATCTTCAGTAATTCTCGATTTACACGTCATATTAGATCGTTGCTATTGTTACGTGTGCTTTAATCCCGCGCTTAGCTTGCGGGGGGGTCAGTACTAGAGGGAAAAAAAATGCGTTTTCTTTTCAAATTAGACATTCCATCTTCTTTCCGGAATAGTCTAGATAGGAATGAAAGAGTTCAGTAAGGAAACTTTATTTTAATCTGAACTTCTAATGACAGGTATAATTTCTGAGTTTGTCACATGGTCGATAAGAAAGGCGCGATGAAATTGCCCTTCCTCAGCCGCTACGCTGTAGTAGCTTGGGTATTGTACTACCAGATTTCTCATCACAGAAGAGAAGTGATATGAAGCATTCATTCGGACCATTCGACGTTGAGTGCGCCAAGAAAGGAGGTTATCAGGATCTTACTATTCCGAAAGGAAGTCAAGAAAGAAAGCTTGATTGAGATCCTACACATTTCAAATTGTATAGTAATCCATTTTACTGCTTCCCAATGTTCCACTAGAGAGTTAGGTGCTTAATTGTTACTTTCCGCTCGTCTTTCGCCTTAATGCTCGCTCCAGGACGGTGTCTTTTCGCCTGGTATATTCTTTGTCAAGAGAACATTGGTAACGCCACAACGGATGTGAAACTGCGTACGTGTCGGCAATCACACAATTGACTAATGCTCTTCCCTGCTCTCAACATCAACAGTTAAGCTATCGATCGCTTGTGAAAGTCTCCATCAAAAAGAGCTCTAAACCTTGCCCGACGAGAATGAGCAGTTCCAGGTTTTCCAAAGCCAGTTAAGAGATCAGACTTCGTGGACAATAGGAGGAACTCCAACAAGAGTCATACCGGACTGCCCGATCCAGCACAGGCAAGGTAAGCAGTTCTTTGATTTTATAGGATATTTCTCATTCTCCGAAATTGAATAGATAAAGTATAGAACCTTGTCTTCTCAAAGAGCTTGGGCCTGATGAAACATAGATTTGACAATGGGTGAATGAGTGCTCTAGTCAACTGGGTTTTAGAATAGCAAATCTCTAGTTGGCGGGCAGATCCATCTTGCCTCCCTCCGATCCAGCCTCATTGATGATAAATACTAGAGTAAAGAAGCCATAATCGATGTAATGAAGCTCGTCAGGGAGTCGAACTATCGCACCAAGCGCCTTTTCGGAAAAGTACAGCTGCAGTGACTCACCTTTGAGCTTAACGTTGGTGGCTAAATTTCCTTCATCAAGTCTACTCCTTGGGGTAGTCGGGTATAGCTCGGCATCAAGACTCTTATGATGTGGCTCTTATCTTTGTAGGTGGAAATGTGATAAGACTGATCCTCACTCGGGGCAGGAGATTAATCCGGCGAAGAGCAACTTTTAGATAGACGGGTGGAGCTGTGTTGACGAGGAAGCTTTAGCTGACTTATTTCACTTTCAATAAGTATAGTCCAAATTACCCAGTCAAGAAAAATATTCTCGCCAACTATTTGCCCCTCCGAGATGAAGGAGCAATCCCCAAGCTGATCTCAAGAATTATGCGGACGAACTGCTTGGTGGCTTAGAATCAATATTAGCCCTTTGGTCAATCCCGAGCGCACGATTCCCAGTAGTAAGTCGTCGGCATACAGCCCTTCTGAAAATAAAGTAAAAAAGTATGGATATCTTCCATTCTCTCTTCACCATAATGATGCTCCAGCATGTAACCTAGCTCGATTTCTAATATGCAGGCGGCGAGGATAAGGATTCAGGCTCGAGAGACCTCTGGTGCCATGTACATAACCCGAACGCCGCGCAAGCCTATAGAAAGACTAAGTCTATTTGTCCTATCCACTCTTTTCGCCAATATTATTATGCAATGGCACAACCAAGAAACATCCAGCAAGAGGAGCAGTAATGCGTGGTCCGCTTAGACCAAGAGACTTCATTGTAGGCAGAAGAAACTAGTTTAGTTCTGATCTGAGTCTCTGCTGCGATAGCAAGGGTCAGAATCTAGCCAGGAACTTCCTATTGCGAGGGATTTCTTTGACTCACAGCATGGACCTATAATTTTGGATAAGGATTACAACATTGCATTATAGAAGCATTTTCTATCTCTCTTTTCTAACAAGGCCGGCGTAAGGAGCGAATTGTCATCAACAAGAAGGCAAACTCCCTAGTCTCAGTCTCACAGAAGTAGAATAGGGTCCGACAAGAAGAGCGCCACCAAGATTGGATGAGTAGTCGCCTCTGGTGAAGGCTGCAATAATTTTAAAGTAATTCATCCACATAGATCAAGTATTAGTGTCATGCTTGGGAGCGGCTGCTCGGGACAGCCGTCAAAGCTTCCATCGCCGGAGACGAGAACTAACAGTGGAAGAAAACGCAGCAGTAAGATTCGGACAATCTCGGGAAAAAAGACTTGGATGGAGAAGGCAATGTAATAGCACCTGCGACCTTCTTTTCTATCTTCAGCAATTTTACAATTTCAAGCTGAGATCTGAGCCAGGGCTTTCAAGTAAAGCCATCCAATAAGTCCAAACTCTCTCGAATCTATGTCCGTTTTTCGTCGAATTAACCCATCCGGGGGTGAAGGTGGGTGGGCTCCCCTTCCTATTCCAAGTATTAAAGGTTTAAAAGGGATCGCTGGGGAACTGCTTCGTATCAACATGTTGAGCTTTCACACTTGAGCAAATTGGTGCAAAACCAGTCCCTGGCCGCGTGGTCCTGATCACTTAAATGTTTCCTTTTAAATCTTCTTGTCAAGATCCAGAGGCGAATGAGAACTTGATGCCCAACATTTGAATAGGCTGTTCATTACAATCAAAAAACACTGGATAACCCCGGGCTAGAGTTCGAAAAGCATGTCTTTACAACACAGCGCCTAGAAGAATGATGATGGCTGCGCTACTTCTATCGCAATAACCGCAGAATTTAAGTTAATACCTCTTAGGCGCAAGAAAGAAATGACTATCTTCGGCTCGGGACTACCCGTCGTAGCACAAGATAGGCTGGCTAGGAAGCTTCCGTTTGCTTTTCTTAACTGCCGCTAGGGCTGCTTCCCCAAGGCACTCGACCCAACATGGATATTAGATCTTCGCCTGCGAGAATAGAACAATCTAAGCCAATATGAGGAAGATTACCCTGGGAATGATTGAACTACGGACAAGGCTCAACTAAGACGTGGGATCCTCAAATTGAAACCGTGTATATAGTCGAGATAGTAATGGAATTCCATCCACCATCAGTACGACTATCGTAATAAGAAGGCTTTCCTAATGAATTGCTTAGTCCCTCTAAATGAGGACATCGCTCGAGAGACCTGCTGCCCACACGGTTTTAGTGAAGCTGCTATGTTTCATTTCTTACCAGAAAGAACAATTAGTGAGACAATCTCTATAAGGTCCTATCCTGAAATCAAGAAAGTCCCCCGTAACCCCCCCTATTTCCCAAACAATGCCAGATTTTAATCTAACCTATATCCCGGGCAAGATGATCTCAACTACGTCGATCCTGAATTACATACACCCTTCCCTTCCATTTCCAAGTCCAAACTTTCTCAAGCAAGCTTTCCTTGACATATTTCTTCTATCTTTCTTTCGGGAGAGAGTTCTTCTTTCCTCTAACTGGCTGGTATGTAGAAAGGTGGCCACCATCTCTTTTTCAGTCAAGGTAGACTGAGGCGGCAGAGAAGAATGAGTAGTAGATTCAGCCATTACTATCAAAGCTATTGGAGTAAGGACGGACCCCCTTGCCTTTGCTCTCATTGCTGCTTGGAGGTAATTGGATCATTCACTTCGTTCGCGAAGAAACCGGACTTTTCTCCAGGTTACTTGGAAAAGAAATGGAATAACTGGCATTTCTCATTCCCCAAAAAGGTGGCAATCTAAGACCACCGCCGTGGGTCTGCCTTTCTGACTCATGTGGGCAGCTACAGCGATTGGATTGCCCTTGACATTTGACTTTTCCCTCCACGCCCCATCCAATCCCAGCTGAGCTCTAACCTTGGTATCTGCAGAGAAAGACAATCCCTTAGAGTCTACCGCTGAGTCAAGTGACTGACCATTCCTCGAAAACTTGATGCAAATAAACGATCGGCCTTCTCAGGCTATCCTGACCGCGGACTTCTTTCATAGCAGTCCTAGAGCTTTGAGTCTGCATATATAGATTATCTAGGAATGACCTAATCCTGATAAAAGTCATTTACTTCAACTCGTTCCCTTTCTAATTCTTTCAGCTAAAGCTTCCTGAACTACGTCCATCCTGTTACTATCCAAGCGGCTGGCCGCAGTGCACCCACCCGGTACTATTTGCCCAAGACTAAAGGGCGAATACTCAACCCCACGGAAGAAAAGGGGTGCACCTTCTACATGCTGAAACTATGCCCTGGGAATCTATTTGCTAGTACATTGCGACAACTCCTATTACTACAGGCCTTAATACACCGGAAATTCCTCGACCTAAGAAATCTGCGTAATGACCCGGGGAAAATTCTTGACTAGGTCTATTCAAAAGGCGAGCTGCCTACCCAGAGCTTCACCGATGCTTCTTTTGGAAACAAGTTGATGACTTAGAGTTTCGGGGAATGTCACATGGATGAAATGACTATTGCTTTGTGGTCACTTGAAGCTCGTCAGGGTACAGCCCTGGAGTTGGCGTTCGAAAGAGGGGCATTACGACAAGCTTGACAGACTTGACAGATTTTTTCTATCTCCTAGTTGGGGATTATCCATATCGAAGTAACTAGCTGTCATTTCAATCCTGCCCCTTGACTCCCAGAGTTTCTTTATGATGCTGCTAGCCCCTGCTTGATGTATACCTTCTTCTACGCTTCAAACTTCCGGGCTTAATAACAGGGACAAGAGTGGTTGTTGTCCGTCCTTTCGTCCTGGTCTGAGTCAAACTCCCAGTCCTCAGATTTGAGGGAAGGCAGCTTTTATAGCACCTTAGAAAGATTTGGCGTTCTTCCTATCCCCAGATTGTAGTTACTCTAGGATATCTGGTGGATCCTTCATCTGCATATTTGTCGCTGAGAGTCTTCGTCCTGGACACATCTCTGCGCCTAGCTGGTATATGGTGGTATTCAGAGAAAGTGTACATTTATAGTCTCAAACCGAAGGGGCATTGTCGCAAACCATATAACACTTAATCCATGGGGGTCTTTGTATTTGAATATTCTGGTCACCTTCTTGGAGCCATCCAAAAGGTAGTCGCGAATACACAGAGATTCGAAGAAGTAAATGGTAAAGAGAATCTCCAGCTCTAGCTTAGGCTTCAAGCATAGAATTAGGCACCAGCCGGCATCGCATGAATCGAATAAAGAAAGGCAGCTGTTACAAAGATGCACTATCCAGTTCCGACTTTCCTTTAGCACCTTACCTAGTCCGAAGCCGTTGGCTCTAGCCTTTAATGACGCGCCTATGCTCACCGGTTTCCCTTAAAGATAAGCTGTTGAACAGAATTCTTTAAATAACTCCATCCTCCACTATAAATAAAGTCGTATTCAATGGGGTTTGGAATAAAAAGAGAAAGCGAATGGCTTGACACTCGGACATAAATAGCAGAATTCTTCATCAACTGCCTTTGGTTTGCACCAAGAAAGTCCACTCTACTCTCAACCATTACTTGCCCTTTACGTCAATTGTCTTAAACATGAGTGCTGGAGCTCCGTTATGCCCCTGAAGAGTTTTCGTATAATCCATCCTCGCTTTCCGTTTTCAGTCTAATACTGCAAGCATCTCATGTATCCCTATTATGACCATCCATCAGGTCACATGATCGTATACTCCACTCGTTCCCTCGCAGCAGAATCTAAATGAGACTACCCGTAGGAAAGTACCGCTAAGGAAGGCTGGCTAAAAGAGCTCGGTTTTTTCTGCCGGAGATCAACATCAGCATCTAATATACCATAATGGGGTAAAAATAAGCTCTATGATTCGGATCCCCAGCAAATCATAACCCGCAGTAGAGATAAAAGAGCATTTGGGGCTTGGCCATAGCTTTCATGCAAAGGAAGGATGGATGTAATTCTGATTGCTTACTTTCCCTCTCTTTAACTTCCACGGCATACCATGAAAGGAAAGTAGAATAAATCTTGATTGCAACTTCCTTAGTACAATATTTTCAGGGTAAACCAAAAACGTTGAACCAGAAAAAAGTGTGATCAAAAAGAAAGTCAGAGGGCTCGCAGTCTCTCTCTGATTTAAGTACTCTAAAGCAAAGAAACCTCCAACAACTAGAAAGCGGTAGCCAAAGAGCTCTTCCAGAAACCCGAACGAGCATCCGCTAGGAGCCCAAGCCCTGAAGGTACAAGGCGTAAAGGTTAGATAAGCCAACACCAACCAATCTCTTTCTTCCATTCCTATCCTGGTCGATCACAAACAATGTGAATGAAGAGTTGGGCCTACGGGCTACTGTCTTCTTTAACAGCGTGGAGGAGATCAGGAGATTGCTTATATGAAGACCGGCCCGGAGTCTCGTGATGGAAGTGAAGTAATATTTCCTATTGTTGAGGCTTACAGAGAGATCCATAGAGAATGTAACAATGATCAATGGTATTGGCTCTGCCGACCCCTTTACTAACATTACGAATGGAACAAACATAATTCGAATGCTTGGTTTCGCCTCTTCCCGTTTCCGAGCAAAAGTCTTTATAACTAGACGAATCTTTCACACAAAAAATTATCAAATATGGCTGCTTTTGCGCCTCTGTCTGTTATAATCTGATCGATTTTCAGCGCTTGGAGTTATGTTTACTATTATAAAAGTATGCTTCACCCGGTTCTGTTCCATTTGCTGCCATGCCGGCTGGTTTAGTTTAGTCGGCTAGTTTCCCTGCAATGTTGGCGCCTTTAATGGCATAACCAATCTCGATAACTGTACGAGCGAATCCATATTACCTGGGTCTCTTTCTCTTAGGTTGGTTTCAGCAGGAAACACAAAGAAAAGTCAGTGGGTCCAGTCCACATCTTTTTTTATATACGAAATGACTTCGTCCTTCCTCCATCTCGAGTGGAAAACCTATCGAGGCGGAGTCATTGGGGGATAAAGATTGAAACTAGATTAGCTTATAAAATGGATTGGAAGCGAAGTTTGGTTCAAGTAGGGCCAAAACGATCGATAGAAATTAAGTAGTAAGCCTAATATCCAGAAAGAAAGTGTAGGTCGATAGGATAATTTCTTTTTAGCTTGACACCGGCCTTTAGACTTTCGGGAGGTGCAGTTGCACCACCTTAACACGATGTAAGGGTCATCAAGGACAGGAAAAGTCTTAAGGCTTTAACCCCCCAAGCCAATGGGATCGCCATGACCTGCCTTAACGGAGCTCCAATCAGTCGCTACTCGCTGGAATGAGGGGTAGTACCGTCGATTGGTCTACTCACTACCTACCCAATAACCGCTCCTCGGACGGAGCCATACCTGTGTTACCAAAACTTGCTAGCCGACACCGGCTACCGCAAAAGGTTCGGTTGGTGGGATGGGGGTGAAAGTTTATATCCAGCTCTGGCTGTTGGTTTATGAAATCCCGATTTTAACATCCAGATGAGGAACGGACGCTTATCTTCTCTACGATTGTATTTTCGGATCCAGGCAGCGAAGCTTAAATTAAGCCCCTTCTGACTCGAATATCCAGTGGTGACAGAAAGCAAGTGACTTTATGGGAGTAAGTGTTTTAGGGTAGTTGGTTTGATTCGCAATGGACCCTCAGTAGGAAGAGGTTGAGGAGGAGAGAGTTGTTCCACTATTCCCGCACAATCCTTTTATTGAGGGCAAGACGGAAATCCTAATTTCTTAATTGGAAAAAAAAAGAGTGAAATTGACCAAGTCATAATTAATCACTGAATAGCATACTTCCGGGTTCATCAAAAAGAGTTTAGGAGCCCGACAAGACTGAACCCGAAAAAAGCCCCCTACCCTAGAAAGCCGTCTCCCTTTTCTTTTGGAAAGAAAGCTCCATTCTGAATCTCTTCCTTATCCTGCTTATCCTTTCAGCAGTGGGTTACTACTTCGCGCTCAATCGTGGTGGAATGCCTACCACCTACCCTCTATGATATGAGCAATCTCAATGAAATAAGGGGTCAGATGACTTCTGTAATGAAGGATCTAGACTTAGAGGGAGACAATTCTATACGAAGAAGATCGGTCCACTTACACAAAGACCTGAACGAGAAGGGATCAGTGCTGTCAACTATGCTCGTTATCAGAATGGTTATACCATGGGATAATTTGAGACCATCTTTCAAAAAGGAACCCGGACGCGCATGGCCGAACCCATATGGCTTTCTTTCAAACTGACTCGTCGGGAAGCTTCATCACCTTTTCTAGTACTGGTTGTTGTGTGCAGGATCCGCGGACGGGACAGATCCTTGGGACAGGCCGTAAGGTTGGAAGATTGTTTGAGCTCACCGAACTCCTAAGCTCTTTCAGTAACTCATCAGCTACTCATTTCTCTAGTCCCACTTCTCCTTTTCAGTCTGCTGCTTCCACCTCGTCCAACTCTTCTCTTTTGGCATGACCCAGACGAGATAGTAAGGGTTTCTTGCTCGTTAGCTAGGGTTTCTGGATACGCGTGCATGAGCTATGAAAGAAGTCTGCGGGAGTTTAAAACTAGAATTGGCCATTTTCTTAGGTGCAGTAGGGATTTCTCTTCCAGTCAACATAGTTCGGCTTCTTTCATTTCTTGTCCTTAAGTATACTTTTATAATCTTCCATCGCACTCCCTCTGCACATGTAAAAGATTTTGATTCTCAAAGGTAATCTGGACCTCCGGCTGGATTGAATCCTTCCTTCCCCCTTCTTTCCTGTTAACTATTCTCTCGGCTTGCCTTAATCCTCTCGGATATGCCTTGCCTGCATTAGGCTTGAAGTGTACAGAGTATTTGCGCTTGCCTTTAGGAACTTGCCATTCCCATGTCGGGATTGATAACTTGCCTGGAGCAGTTCGTCTTGCTTCTTTGCCCTCAGAGGCGGCTTCCCAATTCCCTGTCTCGGCGGTCTCTTGACGATGATAAGGTCATTAACGCGCGAGTCAGAATGGCTTCTTTCTTGTGCTGCTGATTCCGCTTCTGATACGGGGTTCCTGTCTCCTAATTCTCTTGCTTTAGCGCGCGACTCATTCCATTCAGGGCGATTTAGAAGAAGGAGAAGAGGCGGATTCGATCGGTATTTATGTGCCCATAAGCGAAGAGGATGCCCACTTTTATTGCCCTCTTGTTCGAATCATCTTCTTTCTATAAATGATTGAATTACCGAGTGGGACTATGAAATTTCGTATGATCAAGCAGAGCTTTAGTGAGCTTCACGCAGTTAAAGGGATAGACGCCTATCGGGCATTGCTATTTAGGGTTAGGGTAGGGGCTTTTAAATGCCTTGTAGTAGGTAGGGTGCCCCAAACCAGCTTAGGTTTGGTAATCTGCTTGCGCTTGTTTTAGAGCGGGAGTTGTCGCCTTCTTCTAAGTCAGAAAGGTCATTCAATGTTCATAGAATAAAAAGGCGGATCCTGTTCTGATCGCCCTTTCACAAAC
>JAOYMZ010003230.1:0-24097 GCA_025802335.1 Pinguicula primuliflora | reverse complement strand
CGAAAACACAATACTCAAAAATAATATTACATGTTCAAAGGTTTCTAAAGTTTGTGTTGAAAAATAATATCATTTGGGTTGCCCTGTAGCTGCATGATTCTTTGTTCTATCCTGCAGAAAAAACCCAGTAGTATCGTTTGATAAAACAAAAGCTTACCTTTCAACAAGTTTTTGGGATTTGTTTTGTGTTTGCAATTTGCTCTCATCTTTTTGTGGTTTGGGTTCTTTGTAGGGGCTGTGGAAGTCGAATTCTCAGAACTTGTAGTCTTGCTTGTTCAGCCAAATCCATATGGGTGGTGGCAGAAGAAGCCTCTAGTATCTCCTTTACCTGCCATAGAATTTATTGTTGCACTGTGTGTAGCTGCAGAGGTTTAGAATCAAACCTGTAGGAGCATCTACTCTTCCATATCTTCCAACACATTACCAATCAGCTGTGCACAGAAAAAATCTGAAGTTTTTGCTCCCAGGATGCGTGAGACACACCTGCAGTCTATGAGTTATGGTACTTGCAAATTGAGCTATGCCGCAGATATTTGCCATCCAAGACCATAAATCATATGCAAGCTCCCCTTCAGGGTACATATGTTCAACCATTTCCATATGTGCAGAGTTTGTACAACAAAAACACTTGGAAGCAAGATAAATTCCTGTATTTTGGAGATTGCTATCTAAAGGTAATGCGGTATGAACTAGGCTCCATATATGTATGTCCATATGCCAGATGCTTTTAAGTAAATCAGATTGTGTACCTCTTTGTCGAATGATGTTCCACGCACAAGGTTATGAGGTTCTACTTCGGTTCAAAACATGTGAGGATCAGTTAAGAATGTTGGGGGATGAGACTACTATGGGAATGCTATGTCTGAATAATGTAAGGCCTTGGAAGTTTGTGGATGGTAAGCTCATGAGACCGGCTTGGATCAGAGTTCGGGGTGTTCCACTACATTGTTGGTTGGATTGATTCTTCCAGGAGATTTGTTCTAGCTTTGGCAAGGTATTAAAAATTGATGAACATACAAGTGATTAGACTGGGATGCAATATGGAAGGGTGCTGATTATGACAGAATCTAACGAGTATGTCAACAGTGCTGTGAAAGTAGAGATTGATACGGAATGCAATATGATAAAAATTGATGAGGAATTGATAGTGGCTGGTGGTTACTGGAATAACAGGGGTTCAACCAGAAACAAGAGGCATCCTAATGAGTCCGAATGGCCTGTTTTGGCGCCCCCAGATAAACAAGTGTGGAAAAAAGTAGCAAGCAAGCAAATACCTGGTGAGAATTTAAGAAATCAGGTGGATGATGATTCAGGTTCTCAAGAGATGCGACTAAGTGAGGAGACTGGTGAAATGGTAAAATATTCAAATTGTGAAAATCCGGCTTCTGAAGCAACTCAAGAGAAAACACACAATGCAACACCACAACATGATCAGAACAACCTTCCATCAACAGAAGTAAACCTCTCAGCAACCGAAGATTTCAGCTCATCACCCTTGCCAATGGAAGAAGTCCAGCCTCAAACTGTAATACAGAATGATGCACAGAATGAGGAGAGACAAGACGAGAATAAGGTAGTGGAACATCAGGAATCTATCGAGGCAAAAAAGCAGCGGCTCAGGCAAAAGCAACGCGAGACTTCAGTAGTTATATCAGTTGCATTGCAGCAGGAAAGTCACCCCCCGCTCATATCAGCAGTTGCATCCATTGAGCCATCTGAACGAGCTGCAATGTCAGCAGATGCTGCAGATTTACCTGCAGATATCTAGCAAGGTGGCCAGGCTCCCCAGCTAGGCAGAATGATACCTACTGATGCGGATTGTCAGCTCCAAAAGGACACCCAGCAAGTGATAGTAACCCCTTCCAAAAAACAAGCCAGCGATGAACATGCTATACGACAGTTTAACAGAGCCATTTGGGACATTCTATACTCTGGATTTATAGAATCATTCAACGAGATGAACCACTATCAAACAACACGTTCCCCCTGGCACGCAGATGTGCGTGTTATCCTCAGAGCCATGAAGAAGTGGAAGAACGACACAATGATATATCCTGTCACTTCTTCACCGATTACAACTCCCTCCCAGGTTGTCAAGCCGTCAATCCCTCGAAAGAGTTGAGCTGATCAAGTCGAGGAGGAGGAAGCCGCACACGTCCCTTCCACCCACCGTGGGGATAAGGAGGCAACCACAAAGGTTACGGATGGGGCATCCTCACAGCCGGAGCATCAAGTTCAACACCCTCACAACGAGGACTCTCAAAAAACACTAAGCCCAAAGTGCCGCCGATGCGGCCGCCCCAAGAAATACTGAGACTCTGTCTCAAATTTGTGATTGTAATTCACATAACTATGCTCACTTTTGGGGTTAGTTTGTATGATCACTTTTGCTATCAATAAAACAAAAACTTTGAAAAAAAAAGAAAAAAAGAAAATGTGTCTTCATAATCTACGACCCTGGAGGGTTGTTGAAGGCAAGCTAATGCGGCAATTATGGATTTGAGTGAAGGGAACTCCGCTTCATTGTTGGAGCAAAGAATTCTTTGAGAGAGTCGGAGCAGAATTAGGCACGGTCATGGCTATAGACGAGCACAAAATCAATAGGATCGAGATGAGATATGGGAGATTACAACTACTCACAGTGAAGAATAATACCATATCTGAGCTGATGAGGGTAGAAACAGGGGACGAAACTTTTACCGTGAAAATTTTGGAAGAGATAAATAATGGAACCAGGCCACAATGGAACTGTAGGAGATCACCTGGGGGTGAGAACTTGGTAAGGGAAGAGCAGTGGAATGCTGAATGGCCGGAAATACGAGCCGCAAGACTTCTTGATACAGATATCGAAATTGACTCTGCTTCAAATCGGTGTAGAGGCTCAAGGCAGAATTCCCAGCCGGACCATGGTGGCGGGTCTCCGGAGAAATCAGAAAGTCCTGCGGTAAAGGAAAGCGCGTCCCAAAACTCAATCATCGAAGAGCCACCTGACAAGGAACCGTCGAAATTAATGACAGAATATTCAGAATTAATGGCCAATCCGTCAGTCCATCTCACCCAAGAGGTGCAAGAACTGATTGGAGCAACAATAATGGAAGCATTTTTTTTATTTCATGATCCCGTGCTAGCTCTGGCGAAACACACACTAAGTGTATGAATTCACACACTTTAACATAACCGCAAATCTTCATCAACCATCGATTCTTCTCACTCAATTGCTGCAATTTAATCCTAATCTACGAATCTGACGGTCTCCACGTACATCTCGCCAGGGCCGGCGGCGACTATGGCCTCGCTGACCAATTCTACCAGAGACATTGGTCCTTTGCCTTGGCCAACTCTACCGCAGAAACTGGACAAATCCTTTGTCTCCGTTCTACAATCTGGTAATGCTACTACATCTACTACTATTAATCGTCCAAAGCTTTCATACAAGATATCTCACTAGAAAGGTGATCCCGAAATCGAGTTCTCACCAGCCTCTATAGAACTTTTGGCTACACCATTTAAACAAGCGCTAGTTGGAAAATTTAGCCATGGAAGGCCTTCAATGGATGAGCTAAGGAAGGGTATTACTGAACTGGGTCTTAAAGCAAACTTCACTGCTGGTTTAATTGACCAGAGACATGTTCTCTTGCGATTCAAAAGTGATGAAGACAGAAGAAGAATTTGGATGAGAGAAATATGGTCTTTCAAAGGCCATTCAATGAGAGTGTTCAAATGGTCAGTGGATTTCCGGCACAATATAGAACCACATTCATCCCCGGTATGGATCTCCCTTCCAAATTTACCTCTACATTTATATGATCCTGAGAGCATCTATGCAATTGCGGCCAGAATTGGAGAGCCTAATGATGGATCAATCGACCATAACATTAAAATGGCCAAGTGAAGCAAGGGTATGCATTGATCTTGACTTATTGGAAGAACACC
Source organism: Pinguicula primuliflora (assembly GCA_025802335.1). NCBI lineage: Eukaryota > Viridiplantae > Streptophyta > Magnoliopsida > Lamiales > Lentibulariaceae > Pinguicula > Pinguicula primuliflora. The sequence goes on along the minus strand of JAOYMZ010003230.1, from coordinate 20,164 downwards.
CGAGGAGGGTGTGGTTGAGAAGGGAGGACAAGAGGTTTGAGCAAGAAATCAGATACGAATATGTACCGCCCTACTGCAAAAGGATGAATGAAAAAAGGTCATGCCATACAAGAATGTCGCCTGAATGCCCCTGAACAAGTGATGAAAGAAGCAGGAAAAGAGGAGGATCCTCCTACTGAGCACAATGCTAAGAATGACAGGAACACAAATGATGTCATACAGAGCAATAATGAAGTCCAACAAAGAAAGAAACAAGGATTGGATTCAAAAGTCCAAGCGAATAGCATCAAGCCATCATTTACTATGAACAAGATGAAATTGGAATGGCGGAGAAAAAGGGATAAAGGAAAAAAACGACAATTGATACATCCAAGGAGCACGCTACATCACCATTAAATTATCCTAGCTCCAGCTCCTTGCCGATGGTAGCAGAAATTTCTGGTGGAAAATATCATATAGCAGCAGAGGAAATTAGAAAGGCTACCCCAGATCAAGAAGCACCATCAACAATTAAAGCTGGAACTCAAGGTAAGTCTCCTAACCACAATTCCACACTACGTGCTCATACTGATTCTGTGAATAACATATCTGGAAACAAGGAAATCACGCAAAATAATATCTCTAACTCTGAAACTAAGGAACCTTCCCAGCAGAATGAAAACCAAGAGTTAAACCATAAAACACACACTGATGAGTCAAGGAAAACTCAATCTTAATGCACCCAGCTATGTACCAATCATAAGAAAAGATGATTCACCACAACATCTCAACTCAGCAGTCATCGAAGCTCTTAACGCAACACTCTCCACAGCTCATATATCTGAAGACACTAACTCAATAATCACGAGCCTTATTTCCAATCACCCGCAACTGTTATCTAACCTAACAGAAAAAATAGCAAACCTAATGTCACAACACCAAACTGGAACAGAACTCACACTGCCAAACAAAAATGATCAAACCCAAACTAAAATCTTAACTCCACCAAAAAAACACACCTCATACCAGTTCTAAAACAAAATCTAAAAATAACAAAAAAGATCTCAACACCTCCTTAGACAAGAACTATTCAAAAGACCCATTTGAATACAGCATCAGTAGAGACCAAGAGAACCTCAACTCGGACCAAGAACTAAACAAGTCATCAGATAACATAAATGACATAGAAGGAGACCTCAATTACTACAAACTAGGATCTCACACATTAAACAGTTTTATACCAATAAAATCTCTAGTAATTGATCTATAAGCTGATCTACAAACTATCCCTGCCACTCCTTGCTCTACAAGATCAGAACAACAGGAAGAAACCCCAAAAGAAAGCACTAGATTATGGCAAAGTGCTGATGAACCTGACGGTGATAATAATGAATTTGCAGTCCACCATTCAAAAAGATAAAAAAAATCACAAAAGAAAAAGAACCTAAAATCAAGGGAGGATTACCTTAAAGCTAAACTCCCACCCAAAGCATCTCGCTACTCCACAAGATTATCTCACAAACGAACTGATAAATGAGTCACATACTTTTTTGGAACACCCGAGGAATTGGAAATATGGCCACTGTTGGACGGTTAAAGAAACTGATAAAACTGCATAATCATGATATTTTGGCTATCTCTAAACCCAAGATACAAGCTAGCAGAATCAATGATACAAAGAAAAAAATAAAAATGAATGGAGCCATAACAAACTCAAAAGGCACCATCTGGATATTCTGGAATCTAGCCACTGATTGTAAACTGTTTTTTGAGTCTGAACAATTCCTAATATTAGAAGTTACAAACAAAGCAAATGGACATAAATATCACCTTGCCTGTGTCTATGCAAAATGTAAACGGAGAGAAAAAATTGAACTTTAGAACGAATTAAGAATCTTAACATCAATGATCTCCACCCCTCTCATGATAGGAGGAGACTTCAATGTGGTCCGAAATCAAGATGAAAAATATGGGGGTAGACTAGTTAAACTGGGTCCCATTTCCGATTTTGTAGAAGCAATCAGAGACTGCAAACTATCGGATTTGGGATATTCATGGAGCAGGTTTACATGGTGCAATAATAGAACACATAATAACACAATTTTTAAAAGACTAGGTAGAGTGTTAGTTTCGGAAAGCTGGATATTAAATGAACCAGTAGCTATGGTAAAACACCTTCATAGAACACTTTCAGATCATGCTCCACTTCTAGTCTCCATAATAAACAATGCAATAAAAAACCCTAGCAGATTTCAATTTCAGAACTTCTGGACCAAACATCCAGAATTAATGGAACTAGTTAAAACTTCTTGGGACCTTCCAACAAATCAATCCAACCCCATAACACTATTTGGAATAAAACTCAAAAGATTAAGGGAAACGCTTAGAAAATGGAACAAGGATACCTATGGAAATGTTTTTCAAAATATAAAAAATGCCAAGGATAACCTATTAAGACTTGAATCCAACTATGAACGCACAAGAGATGAAACTGATAGATCACTTTGGATACAAGCACAAACAGAACTTAAAAATCACTTGGAAGCTGAAGAAATTTTTTGGAAACAAAAATCCATAATAAAATGGCTCAAACTAGGTGATAGAAACACAACATATTTTCACCGAACAGTTAAACTAAGAAGATTTAAATCCAATGCATACACTCTTAAAGATAACTTAGGGAACCCAATCAGCAAAACGGATGTCCCCAACCATTTTCTAGAACACTTCAAAGCACAACTTACTGCTGAAGAGAACATTTCAGAATCCAATCTGCTAAACAATATTCCACACCTCATAACAAGCAGCCAAAATGAATCGCCGACCAAATGGCCAGAAGAAGATGAAACAAAAAACGGTTTTCAGCATGGATGGAGAAAGTGCACCGGGCCCAGATGGGTTTCCTGGTTTCTTCTTCACCTCTTGCTGGCAAATAATTAAAAATGATACCATCCAAGTAGTTCATTATTTCTACTCTGGAGGTGAACTCAACAACTCAATTAGCAGTACCCTTTTATGTCTCATCCCTAAAATCGACACACCTACAAAATGCACTCAATTTAGACCAATCAGCTTTTGCACTTTCCTAGGGAAAATCATAACTAAAATACTTGCAACAAGACTTTCACTAATCCTGCCAAGTATAATCTCACCTCAACAAAGTGGATTTATAAAAGGTCGAAACATCACAGATAACACTCTATTGGCACAAGAAATGATGACCTTCCTAAACAAAAAACAAAGAGGACACAATTTTGCAATTAAACTAGATATGGAGAAAGTTTTTGACCGTGTTTCTTGGTTATTTATCATTCTAGTGCTTCGTAAATTTGTTTTCTCAGAAACGTTAATAGATATGATCTGGAGAATTATTTCTGCCCCTTCATTCTCTATATTGCTCAATGGTAAATCTTTGGTTATTTCAAATCCTCTAGAGGTATTAGACAAGAGGACCCCCTATCCCCAAGTCTGTTTATAATTGCAGCAGAAGTACTAACCAGGGGATTGAATAATCTGATACAACTGCACCCAGAAATAGCTTACAGAGTCCCTCCTCAGTGCCAAAAAAATCTCTCATCTAGCATTTGCTGATGATGTACTGATTTTCTCCAATGGAAGCAAGAGTCATTGAGGAAAGTAATGCAATTCTTAAGGATTATGAGAAGATTTCAGGCCAGAGAATAAACTTCAGCAAGAGCTGTTTCTATATTGATGGGAAGGCAACAACAAACCAGATAAATGGGAAGGCAACAACAAACCAGAGAATAAACTTCAACAACAAAACTGATTTCGGTGCAGAGGAAACTCAGATTTAAATCTTCAGCTTCAAATATCTCCAGCACCAAATGGTGTTTCTGGACTGCAGTCAGGAATGCCAGAATCTATTTCGACTCAGAACAACTCTTACTAATGCAGGTACAACATGTTGCTACAGATTTCAGGTACTACTTTGGTGCTGTGTATGCTAAATATGAAAGAGTGGGAAGATATTCTCTAGGGTCTGACCTGATCCAACAACTAAGTATGCTACAAGACCCTATTATTTTGAGAGGTGATTTCAATATAGTACTTTCTCCTGAAGAGATAGCAGGAGGGCTCCCTATTCAGATGAATGAAGCTTCAGATTTCCAGCAAATGATAAATGCATGCCTCCTTAAAGATGCAGGATATGATGGGAATAAATTTACCTGGTCAAATAACCAGACAGGAAACAGAAAAATACTGCAAAGGTTGGACAGAATTCTCCAAACGGATGAATGGAACATCTCTGCCCCTCAACTGTCAGTTAAACACCTTAGCAGATTGCAGTCTGACCATTGTCCCCTCCTGGTGGAAAATGCCATACATGCTCCAACAATAAGCATATTCATATTTCAGGATTTCTGGTTCCTGCATCCAGATTTCCAGCAGCTGATATCATCATCATGGAATGAACCCTGCGAAGTCAGAAATGGTTTGCAAAAACTGTCCATCAAACTGAAAAGATTAAGACATATTCTGAGGGAGTGGAATAAAGAATCCTATGGGAACATCTTTCAAAATATTAAAGACTCGGAGGATACCATTGTTAGCCTGGAAATACAATATGATACCTCAGGAGATCCAAATGATAGAGCTCAACTGGAGAAAGCAAAGGCAGAATACAAAAAGAATCTCCTTGCTGAGGAAATGTTTTGGAGACAAAAATCAAGAATTAAATGGTTGCAAGCGGGTGACAAGAACACAGACTATTTTCATAAAATGGTGAAGCAGTCTAGGCCGAAATCTATCATCACAAAGTTGAGAAATGAAACTGGGAGTTACACAATGGAAAAATCAGAAATCAATACCCTGCTGCAGAACCACTTTGAAAAGCAACTTTCTGTGGAGCAGACAAGCCAAGATGAAACGTGGTTGCAGGACATTCCCTCAATAGTCACAGAACAAATGAACACATCACTCTTTGATTGGCCCTCAGAAGAAGAGATACAAACTGCAATTTTGGAGCTAAGCAAAGACAGCGCACCTGGAATGGATGGTTTTATAGGTATCTTCTTCCATAAATGTTGGGACATTATTAAACAGGATGTTATCAATGCAGTCCTAACTTTTTATGCTGGGAGTGAGTTGGGGGGTGCATATACAAGCACACTGCTTGCTTTAATCACCAAAATCACCCCTCCAACACAATGCTCAGATTTTCGGCCTATTAGCCTTTGTAATTTTATTGGCAAGGTCCTCTCTAAACTGATGGCAAAACGTTTAAGCAAAATCCTTCCAGATATTATCTCACCTTATCAGAGTGGTTTTGTAGCTGGCAGAAATATTACAGACAATATCCTTCTTGCTCAAGAAATGATGCATTATCTCCGGAAACCAATTAGGGGGCATAATGTTGCAATCAAACTTGATATGGCTAAGGCATTTGACAGAGTATCCTGGCTCTATCTCATCAAAGTACTCAGGGCTTTCGGTTTTGCTGAGCAATTTATAGACAGAGTCTGGAGAATCATCTCAAACTGCAGTTTCTCCATCCTAAGAGAAGGGACAGCCCACAGTTACTTTAAATCCACCAAAGGCCTCAGACAAGTAGACCCTCTATCCCCACTATTATTTGTTATTGGAGCAGAAGTATTGAGCAGGGGATTGCAGAAATTAATGTCCAATTGCACTTCTTATGCTTATAGTGTCCCAACTGGTTGCCCCATTATCTCCCATTTGGCTTATGCAGATGACATTCTGATTTTCTGTAGGGGAACAAAGTTTGCTCTTGATGCTATTCTCAGCTTACTGCACGAGTATGAAAGGGTCTCAGGACAGCTGGTTAACCTGTCAAAAAGTAGCATCATCATATCTCCTATGGTTCCAACCGACAGGGTTAATCTAATCAAGCAGTGGACAGGGTTCTCCCACTCCCCTCTACCAATCACATATCTTGGAGCTCCATTATATTCAGGGAAGAAGTCTCCCAATCTTTTTAATGGACAGCTATCCAAACTACAAGCTAAGTTAGATGGCTGGACAGCAACAACAATATCCAGTGGAGGCAGATTGACTCTAATTAAATCTGTTCTGAGTAGCATCCCTATCTATTTAATTATGGTCCTTCAGCCACCAGCAGGGATAGTAGCCAAAATTGAAAGGCTAATGTCTAATTACTTTTGGGGATGGGCCAACAACAAGGAAAAGATTCATTGGAGATCATGGATTAACATATGTCTCCCACAATCCGAAGGGGGTCTTGGATGCAGGAGGCTTTTTGATATCATCCAAGCATTTAGTATGAAACTATGGTGGAAAACTCAGACAAGGGAAAGGTTTATGGGCTGACTTTATGCTAGCCAAATACTGCTCACACCAGAACATTACCACTGTCCAAGTGAAGGCCTCTTACTCCCATTGCTGGAAAAGAATCATATCGGTCAGATCCATAATGATGCAAAACACACAGTGGCTATTAGGAGAGGGAAACTGCAACTTTTCACAGGATGACTGGCATGGCATGCCGGATTTTCACAACGAGGTAATAACTGTGCCAGACTCTATGACAGTTAATGACTTCTGGCAAAACTCAAACTGGAATGAAGAATTATTGCTGGAGTATATGTCTGCTGATATGGCACAACGTATAATGTCTATCCCCATTGAAGAAGAAACCAGAGACAGCATGATATGGAAACCAGACTTATGTGGTGACTTCACTATCAGATCTGCTTGGCACATTGTTAGACAGAGGCATGATCCTACCCTAAAGTACAAATGGTTTTGGAACTCAGACATACCACCAAAACTAAGCATATTCATGTGGAAAGTGATGAATGACATTGTTCAAGTTGACACTAAAATTCAAACCAAGGGAATTGTACTGGCATCAAAGTGTTCCTGCTGCTTTCAAGTTGGAAATTCTGAGTCTCTAAAGCATCTCTTATCTGCTGGGGAACTTGAAAACAAGTGTGGGATTATTTTGACAGCAACACACATATACCTCAACAAGTCTGGCAGCAAGACTAGACGCATGGCTAACAACAGAACGTGGAAGAACTGTCCACTTCATCAGGATGGTGCTCCCCATAATTATAAGCTGGGAAATATGGAAGCACCGTTGCAAAATCCGGTTTGCATCTTGCTCATTAAACCCTGTCACTGTTATACACCTCATTTTGCAACTTGTGCAGGACATAATTAAGTCAGGTACATTCCATAAGCCTACAAAAATGCAAGAAGTGCAGATTTTGGAAAAACTGGGAATAACTCTGCTCCCAAGCCCAGCACCAAGATCAATATACTGCTACTGGAAGCCCCCAACAGAGCAAAACATTAAGCTAAATATAGATTGGAGCTATCAAAACGACACAGCTGGTGCAGGAGGCATCTTCCGCAATACAGAAGGACAGTGTATAGCTATCTTCTACTCAAGGATATCCTGCTCCTCAGCACTTGAAGCTGAAGTTATGGCCATGAATCAAGGATTGCAGATCGCACAATCTAGAAACTACCTACACTTGGAGGTTGAAACTGACTCTCAGACACTAGCGCACTCAATCAACCAGACACAAAAGGTCCCATGGCGCATCAGACAGCAAATCAGGATTCTGCAGCAACAACAAAGGGACTTTCTGAATTTCAAATGCTCCCACATATATGGAGAGGTGAACCAGGTTGCCGATGTACTTGCCAAAAAAGGAGCCCTACTACCAGGGGAAGAACAGGTCATACTGGACCATCCGCTGGAGGACTTGCTTCTCCTCCTTCAACAAGATGCTACTGGAACCGCGCACAAAAGAAGGATCAAAGCTTATGGATGAAAGAAGAAAATCAGCAACTTCCAAAAATCAAGATAGACTTATATTTAAAAACCCATGTATTTTATTTTTATGTTTTATTTGGGCATGTAATCATGTAAACATACTTTTGGTGGAGGAGGACGACCGCCCAATAAAATAAAATTCAAAAAAAAAAGAATGTACCTTTTCCAAAAAAAAAATATATCTATGTATGTTGAATAAATTTGTAGTACGATATGTTTCTTTCTAATATTGATCCCACATAGTTTTTTAGTATATCGTGGCCACACTAGTGATTTTGACTCATGCATGAAAATCAAATTAAAAATCTGGTCCTAGTAGGGTTGCCCTTCTTTACTTTTTCTTTTCTTTTCTTTTCTTTTCTTTTTTCTAACCCCTTAACAATGCCACATCTATATATTAATGAAGGAATGGTTACACTATGTGGTATTCGACCTAATAAAAGACTAAAACAATAAAAAAACTGTCGAAGAAAACCTAGTCACATTCTACCTATTTTTTTATATATTTTTTTTTGTGTTTTCATTAATGAAGAAAATTTACAAGTATTTACAAATTTCGCAAGTTTCGGTCTAGTGTTCTACTGCGCTTGTATATACTAAGCCCACTCATTTCTGCATTTCTTACGACCCGAACTTGTACTTTCTCAAGTATCTCTTGGGTCATCCAGCCATTGTACCAGAGTTTTTGTTTTTGTTCTTTGCCTCTTTCTTGTGTATTTTACCCAGAACCACATTGTTTCTTTGATTTTCAACACAATACTTTCGATCTCCGGGTTCTTTCCTTCGAAATGGCGACAATTCCTTGTTTTCCATACTTACCACATGGTCGCGATCCAAAACGTTTTCCATGAGTTTTCACTCCAAGCCGCTGGTCGCAATCTTAGGTGTTCATCCTATGTTGGGGGCCTCTGCACCTGATTGAATTTGTAGCCACTCATTAATCGTGCTCCATATTGCTATTGTGACTGTACATTGCTTGAACAGGTGAGTATTTGTTTCTTCTGTATCCTCTCCTTTACACAGATGACAACTGTTCTCTACTTCTGGGTGAATGATGTTTCTTCTTTTTAGATTTGTTTGTGTTGGTAGTGCATTTTGACTCAGTCTCCATGCGAAGAATCTGATTTTTGCTGGTACTTTGTTGCATCTGCCTTGCTGTATGTTCTCCATTTCTGTAATTGTCCATAACATTTCCTGTGTGTTTGTCATAATCCAGTTGTAGCAGGATTTGACAGTGAATCCTTTGCATGCAGTTACTTGTTGAATCCAGGTATCCTCATGATCTTCTTTGATTTCTGCTGTCGTCAATATTTCCTTTAATTGTTGTGCGGTTGTCTCTTCTAATCCATCCAGGTTCCTTTTCCATTCGAGAGCCCATTGCCAAACTCCATTTCTCCACTCGCCCATCTCCATAATTGTTGCTTTCCTTTTTTTGATTTTAAATATAACCTTGGATTACGACTAGCTAGAGTGTGATTTCCAATCCATTCTTCTTCCCAGAATGATATTTGGTCTCCTCTTCCTACTTTTAATTTCCACATTTCTTGATGCCATGTTTAGTACGTTATTGACATCGTACCACCAGTAGGAGGTTTTCTTTAAGGATGTATGTGGTCTCGATCTATGCTGTTGTTGCGTCGTGGCTGCCTTGAGTTCTCTGATTTTTCCAACTTTAAGTCTTCCTTGTGTTTCGTATCTAGATCTTAAAACATGTTTCCATATTGGATCATCATCTTCAAGTATCCTACTTGTCCATTTTTCCAGCATAGACTGGTTGAAAACGTATTGATTTTTGACTCCCAATCTACCTGCTTGAGTTGGTTGAGTGATTTTCTCCTAGCTAATCCGGTGCATTTTTTTCTTGTTTTGTCTCTCATTCCAAAAAAAATTTGGATTCTCTCAAAGTGTATTAAGATGGTCCTAGGTGCTCTGTAAATAGAGAAATGGTAACATGGCAAGCTAGAAAGAACAGAATTAATGAGTACTAATCGACCACCTATCGATAGAGCTGAGTTTTCCCACTATTGAAGCTTTCTTTTATACCTTTCAAGAATAGGTTTCCACATCTTAGTTCTTCTTGGGTTATCACCTATTGGTCGACCCAAATAAACTGTTGGTAGTCTGCTGATTGAACATCTTAGGTAAGTGGCTATTTGTTCATGTTCTCCCTCATTCGTGTTTAAGCCAAAGATTGCACTCTTTTTTAAGTTTATTTTCAATCCAGAAGCTAGTTCAAAGTTCCTCAATACTGCCTTAATACATTTAATGTTGTTCCAGCATCCTTTTCCAAAGAACATGGTATCATCAGCGAATTGGAGATGTGATATTTTCACCTTGTCTCTTCCCACTTCCACTAGGCTGAACATACCTACAGTTACTGCTTTTTCCATCATTAGGGGCAATCCTTCAGCTAAAATTAGATACAGAAAAGGGAAGATTGGATCCCCTTGCGTGATGCCTCTAGTGTGTTGAAATGGTTCGGTTGGACTTACATTTATGAGGATGGAAGAAGTAGCTGAATTTATGCATGCTTTTATCAACTGCCTGAACTCTGATGGGATTTCAATCTTGTTAGCCATTTCATCCAAAAAATTCTAATTTACCATGTCATATGCTTTCTCAAAATCTATCTTTAGCATGACAGTAGGTTGTCTGTTTTTCTTGACTTTTGATATCAGCTCATTTGCTATTATAATACCATCAGCTATCTGCCTTCCTCTAAGATATGCAGTCTGTGTCAAAGATATTACTTCTCCCAATACCTTACTCATTCTTATAGCTAATGTCTTTGAGATAAGCTTGTAAGTAGCACCGACCAATGTGATTGGTCTATAGTCACTTATTTGTAATGGTGTTTCCTTTTTGGCAAATAGAGTGATATGAGCTGAGTTGCCTCCTCTCACTATTGCTTTGCAGCGGTGAAATTCATCCATCATCTTATGTATATCATCTTCAAGAGTGTTTTGAAAATGTTTAATGAAGTTGAAATTTAACTCATCTGGTCCTGGGCTTTTGCCCCCGCACAACTTTAAATTGCTTCTCGTATTTCATCTCTAGTGAATTTTCTGATCATCATCTCTTGCATTTTCAAACTTATTTGCTTTTCTTGTAGTCCAGATAGATTTGGCCTGCCATAGTTTATCTCTTTGAATCTCTCTTCAAAATGCATCATAAAGCTGCTTTTCACTTCCTTGACTTCACTAATCCAACTGCCATCTTTCCAAATTCCTGATATCTCATTTTCCAAATTCCTGACATTCTACCCATTAATGAGCCTATAAAAAGAAAGCCCCTCATCAAAAATGCTACATGTACCGAAAATTCAATGTACCGAATTTCGGTACCCTGCCTTTTTTGACACTTTTCGGCTGCCGAAATATAAAAGTAAGATCGGTTCTGAAATCCTCGCGTCGAAACAATGTCGGAACTGGTCCTAAACTTTTATTTTGGCCCTCGTAACACACCGTTTAAGGTTAGAGTTAAATTTGTTGCTCTTAAAATACTTATTTAATAGGGTTTTTGTTTTTTAGGTGGCGAATCCGCCAAAACTAAAATCCATAACCGGTTCCGACACTGTTTCAATGCGAGGATTCCAGAACCGATCTTACTTTTTTATTTTGGCAGCCAGAAAGTGTCCAAAAGGCCAGTGTACCGAAATTCGATACATCCATTTTCGGTACATGTAGCATTCTTCTTTAAATATATAGATATTAATGACTATAAATGCAAACTTTAATATATCAACGGCTTGTTGATATGGGCTTACGCATTAATGACAAAAAAATCTACTGAAGTGTAAAGTAGAAAAAAATGGCTTGTTGATTCATATAACATATCTTTACCCTAAATCGATGTGGATGCTTCATTCAAGCAAGAAAACGCAGAAGAGGAGAAGGCCTGTGAAATGATAAAATTGAGATCGTGGCTCACACTACGGACTCATTGCAAACTGGGCTAGGAAATTGGGCTTGAAGAATGATGCAGAGAGCCCATATATAGTATTTAAAAGAAAATGAGGACAAACACTTATAAATTTGTACATATTACCATTATACTATTAAAATGCCTCACTAAACACGGTACCAGAGGGCAAAACGACAACTTCTTCTGCTGAGTTTTTGGGGGTAATTTTATCCTTTCCTTATCCGATTAGTACTTCTTCTTTCCTGCGTTTCTCTCTCCGGGATGTCGCAGACCACCACTTCTTCTTTCCTGCATTTTTCTCTCTCTCTCTCTCTCCCTCCGCGCGATTTCATCCGACGTCGCAGACCACCGGCCGGATTGAACATGCAATTATGTGCTCATGAAATGCCCGTCCTCCTCCGGTAAATGCCTGTGCTCCTTCGGTAAACGCGACCTCCTCCGCAACAGATTTATTCCTATATAAAATTACATCTATATAGTTAAGACGGTGAGGGTGGGTATTGGGACGGTGCGGGTTTCTTTCTTTTGAAAAAATAGTTGGCTCTCGGACCCGTAGCTTGAAGCCATGGGTAATTTCTATATAAAATAAAATCGAATCACGAACAAATTAATTCCTATATAAAATTACATCTATATAGTTAAGATATAATCACATCACAAGCAATCTATACAAAATCAAATAAATAAATAAATTTATAAAATAAAAAATTTAAGAAAAATTGAATTATATTTAGTAATATAATATAAACATTTTAAACAAAATTATACAATAAATTCCCACACACCTTATGAAAGAATTCTCCCTTTGCATACTCACATTTTTAAATGATTGGATTCTCATTCAATTTAAGAATACCATCATGTTCATGATTATCAAATAGCTCATGTATTTTCAGGAATTCAACCAGTAACCATTATATATGTACTTTTTTCATATTTGCTTTAGTATTTGGTAATTTGGAGTTTCGTATATTGGTAATATATTTACATTGGTATTGGTTGATGAGTTTTAGCAGCTTCGATTAATTGCATTGTTGTTCATCTGTTTTATCACACTGTCTTCACACACAATCAAGACAGCTTGGTCTGGTGGCAATTAGATGAACTCCAGAATAAGAGGTCTCGAGTTCAAGTCCCAACAAAAGCGCTTGGTCAGGCCTAATCCAAAGGAGCCTTTGGGTTGTGTGCATGCCCCCTAGATTAGTCAGGAGTGTAAAAAGCTCTCGGATACTGGGGACGAACGGGAGTATTTCTTTCACCTTACCTACCTAAAAAAACACTGTCTTCACACACGGGTTATATCTAAGATGTATGGATCAATATAAATGTTCGATGAGTTGTTAGTTTCGAAAATTCAACTTCCTCTCGGACTCGTGGCCTCGGACACGGGCATTTACTAGATTGTGAATAAAATGCAACCTTACTTACCACAAAAGTAAAGATGTGGATGCTTCATTCGAATCTTGCCACCACAAAATTCCGTTGAGCTATGCACCACCACTTATCTTTTTAAATACATAGATATTAATGTGCTATAAATGCAAACATTAATATATCAATGGCGGACCATACTATGTGTCTTTATTTAAAGTTTTGTAATAGATAAATGTATCGAATATGAAACTCCATATTAGGAGTTGCACATATCCTTTTTTTTTTTTTATATAATAGAGGCTGAACGCCAAGCGTAATTTACAGACATTCGTTCAGGGTGGATTAAAGAATCATACAGGAAAGAAATCAGCTAAAGTAATCGTTCTTCTTTGGGTTCCAGTCTCTACAGCATGCACCAACTCCGTCTTATCCGAAAGCCATAACGAGCGCCTACTACAACTTCCCGCTTCCATTAATCCATCCTCCCCCCATGCATACTGGTGACCAAATCTTGCCACATCTTCACCCCCTGGGTGCGATGCCGTAGAAAGCGCAACTACGAGCTCGCCAGCTACACCAGATCCATGAGACTTATGTCTCAATGCTGTCTTAACATCTCCAGAATCAGCCACCTCGAATGGGTCGTCAACATACACCTGTATAGAGCATGAAGGCATAGAGAGACCTCTTCTAGCCAATGCATCAACTTCAGCAATGTCCTGCCGCTTAATGTATGAAATTGTACACCTCCCAGATGACTCCAGAAGTTCTTGTATTAGACGCACCAGCTCACAGTTCCGAATGTCCTTCTGGTTGCCAGATATTAAATCGATTGTAGCTTTGCAATCCGATAAAACTGTAATCGATTGTTGTAGGTTATTCCCTAGTAGCTTTATTCCGTGAAATTAGGCCCAGAGCTCTGTTGCGACCACCGAACACACACCAATATGTCGATTGAACCCTAACACTTAGGTATGGTTCCTGTCTCGAAGGACAGCTCCGCACCCTGCTATACCTGACTGTCGGCATACGGCTGCGCCACCTTGAGGACAAGATCACTAGTAAAGACTGGGGCCTCGTTTGATCTGGATTCCGTCTCTGCTCCTTCACCAGCAACATGGGTGATCGCCTTGAAGTGGTTTAGCGCACATTGTGACTCCTTAAAATAAGCACATATGGCTGAAGCAATACTCTAGTGATGTTGCCGTCTCCCTTGAAAGATTTCTTCTTTTCGATTTATCCAGAGGCGCCAACATGTGATGGCGAAGGAGACCTTCCAGTTAGAATCATGATCAGAACACTTTATACAATTAGTCACCCATTCAACGTGATTGTGTGATGTGAAGAACATAGGAGGCAGAATAGTAAATAGGGCCTCCAAAATCCATCTGCTTCTGGGACAATCCCGTAGAATATGGAGAGTAGTCTCTGAAATCTGGCAGACTAGGCAGTCATCTGTGGTAGAGAGCCCCCCTCCTAAAACGTTCCTCATTAGTCCATAATGCTCAGTGAAGAACTTTCCACAAGAAAAGCTTGTTAGCCTCAGGAACATTCAGTGACCAAAGATGCACCCACGGAAGCCTAGAGTGATTGTATTGTTGTTGAAATATGCTTCCCATTACGGATGAACAGCTGAAGACACCTTTGGACGAGAGAATCCAGGCTCTTTTTTCACAAACTGCGTCCCTGTTAGGAGGAGGAAGAGCCAGAATGCATTCCACAACCTCCTGAGGCAGCCAAAGATCTAAATTTGCCTTGTCCCACGGTCCTGAATCTAAATGAAAGTCCGATATGCAGAGCTCCAAATCTTGTGGCGGAACCAATATTGTGGCCACGCTACTAAGAGCTATATCAAAAGGAAACCATATGTCGCTCCAGAATTGGACTGTATCCCCATTCCCAATAATCCATTGCGTACATTGTTGCACCAGAGGAAGAGATCTAACAATCTGTCTCCATAGATGAGACCCAGAGGCAATAGTATGAGACCCGGAGTCTAGATCCTGAGTGATGTTGTATTTTTATCTCAAAATCCGCTTCCACAGCTTATCAGGTTCAGTGAATAGCTCCCAGGCAAGTTTGAGAATAAGACATTGATTGACATCTCTGAAACAGTGCAAACCCAATCCCCCAGCCTGCTTGCTCTGACAAACATTATGCCAAGCAACCAGCAGGTGACTAGGGCGATCCAGAGTGCCACCCAACAGAAAATTCCTCATAATCTGGTCCATCAAGTCATAGGAGGATAAAGGTAACGATATAGTCATCATAGAGTATAAGGGCATGGCAGTTAGAACTGCTTTACAAATCACTAAGCGTCCTGAAATAGATATTCTCCTGCTATTCCAAAACTTTACTCGCTTTTGCATCTTCTAAACAGTTGTTCAAACATATGTTTTGAGATCCTTTTGTGTATCAGTGGAACTCCCAGATATCTCCCTAGATCCTCAACCCTCGAGATACCCATGGATCCTTCAATCATTAGCCACGGATAAAGGAACCTTGGGTGAAATCCAAAAAAACGACTTGTTGGTGTTAACCGTCTGCCCCGAGGAGAGAGAGAAAACCCTGAGTATCTCCATAATAACAATTGCTTGAGACATCGAGACCTCCGCAAAAAGGATTAGGTCATCGGCAAACATCAAATGTGAGATCTTTAAGTTACTCCTCCCAACTATGAGGGTTTTCCAAATCCCCTGTGAAGTAGCCACCTCAATAAGATGACTTAAGTGCTCCATACAAAGTACGAATAAAAATGGTGAAATAGGGTCACCTTGACGGACTCCTTTCTTCGGAAAGATAGTAGGGCCTCTCAAACCATCCCACACAACCTGCGTAGAACTGGTAGAAAGCGATGACATTATGACTCTAATGAGATATAGCAGAATTCCTGCCTCCAAAAGAGTTTCTTCAATAAATAACCACTCCATTTTGTCGAACTCTTTCGCCAAGTCAATCTTTATAGCCATGAATCCTTTCCTTTTGTTGCACCTACGCATGGAGTGAATAGCTTCTTGGGCTATAATAAAAAATTTCGTTATAGTCCGACCCTGGATGAAACTAGATTTGTTTTGACAAACCAAGAGTGGCAGCACCGGCCTCAAAAGATTTGAAATGACCTTTGTAACTACCTTCACGCAGATATTAATGAGGCTTATAGGCCGAAAGTGATCAAATGACTCCGGTGGTGAAACTTTGGGGATCAGAGTGATCATGCCCCTGTTCATTAATTCTGGAATATGGCCCTCACAAAAAACCTACTTTACAAACGAAAGGAGTGCATTAGAGATAGTGTTCCAATTATGCTGAAAGAAACTACCTGAAAAACCATCGGGTCCTTTCGCTTTTTCAGGATTCATGCCATTCAGGGCCATTTCGATTTCCTGATCATTAACCGGTTGAGCAAGAAGATCAATAGCAGACTGGGGAAGAGGAGGGAAGTGCCTAACTAGAGGTAAAGCAGGTCTGTGGATAGCATCTGAGTAGTTTTCATCCCCAAAGATGTTTGCAAAATACTTTGAGACTTCAAGCACCAGGATGGCACAATCTGTGCACCAACTTCCATCTTCTAAGAGAATTCTCCTCGTCTGCAATTTTTTGCTTCTATCCTTATGTAGTGACTGAAACAATCTAGTGCTTTTATTCCCGAGAGAAATCCATTTAAAGCATGCCGACTGTCGTCTAATAATCTCTTCTCGGGTTAGAATGGCTTCAAGCTCCCTTCTGATAACATATTCCAATCTTTGTAAGTAACTTGATGGCCGAATAGCAATGCTAGTTTGGAGCCCTGCTAGCCTGTTCGTCAGCCTCCTTTTTTGTTTGAAAATATTGCCAAAGTGGTTGACCCTCCAATCCTGAATATGGGATACAAGGATCTGAATAGCAGTTTCCAAATCCACATTAGGGTCCCAATGCTTTTCAAGCCAAGACTGCCAATCTGGATGATGTTCCCATGCCATAAAGTATCGAAAGGAGGGATTAGAATGGGGCCCTCAGATCCGCTTTTGATAGAAGCACGTAGTGGTGAATGATCAGAAGAAATTCTAGGTAAGTGATGCACTCCATTGTTAGCAAACACACCCTGGAAGGTTTCATTTGCAAAAGCCCAATCAATCCTTTCATGATATCTTCCCCTGGCCCAAGTAAATCGCGAAACTGAAAAGGGTAAAGTGGAGAGATTAGCCAGACGCACCCAATTGATGAAACGGCTATACCCTGGAGAAGGTCTCCCTCCAATCTTATGATCCCTTGATAGAAAAGCATTGAAGTCCCCTATTGCAAGCCAAGGCAAAGTCGTTAAGTCTCCGAGAAAAATGAGATCATTCCACAATGTGCGTCGTATAGAAGGAGTAGGGGAAGCATAGACAACAGTAATATTAAATGAAAAATTGTTGTAAAGGCAGAGCAGCATATGAATATATTGCCAATCAGCCTTAATGATGGATACAACGAGACAATCCTTCCAGATAATCCATATGCCACCCGAGAAACCCTGAGTTTCAATCCTGAAAGAATGATCAAAATTATGCTGGATTTTAGGGATGATTGTGTCAACTTCGACACCACTAATACGTGGTTCGCATAAAATGATCATATGAGGAGAATGAGTTATGACAAGATCTAATAGAGCAGCTAAAGTGGGCACATTCCCAATTCCCTGCACATTCCAAAATAAGATTCTTAAATACATAAAACAGACGAGCAGGATTGAGAATCCTGGTATCTGCTGCAGAAGACAATATTGCATCAATGTGTATAACAGAATCATGGAGCATCTCATCCAGCATCTGATCCTCCCGTAATGGTGACCCATACGAGGAGGCACCAGGAGAATAGGATGAATCCACCGTGTGAACCTCCCCTTCCAGATTCACAGGCAAGACAGGAGATGTTGTTACCTTTAAAAATTCCTTCCTCCCTACATGCAAGCCCGTGACTTCCCCCCTTTTTGAAAGTGTATTGTCCATGCTTCCATGTTCCATGGTGCGGGTACCTGCAGCGGACAGGTTAAGCGGATGGGGAATGTTAATAGAAATATTGTTCGGACCTGAAGAAGCCATAGGTTGCGGACTTGGAGCAGATGAAGTCCCAGAGGTATTCCAAACATGTAACGGATTGGGGACAGGAATAGGAACCACCGGAGCCATGCTAGCATTAAATTTTTTAAACCATATGGGGTCCCGCTGTGTAGATACCTTCCTCTTACCCTTTACACCTGAAGGAACATCTTTTGCAACTGAAAGGGGACGACTTGATTTAACATTGTCTGCCTTAGCAGAGCCTTCTGGGGAACCAGTCGCCTGCACAAGAGAAGTAGAAGCAATTTCAGGCTCCAATGAACATAGAATGTCAAATATTGAGCCCTTGTTGGCCGCAGCCTTGAATATATAAGGAAACTCCCTGGTTAGTTTGCGTCCCTTTTTCCACTTTCAACCAAGCACCCGGGACAGAGAGGTCCTCAATTTCAGGTGTCTGTAGATGATCGGGAATCACATTGATGGAAGACTTATGCATGGGTGTCGGCAGCGTCTTATCCTCCGTAGCTGATACACCCGAAGATACCATGGTCATCGGGCCCTTTTGAGCGTCCCTGCTTGAAGCATCTTTAGGCGGGGGAACACTTAGAGCAATACTAGTAGCAGGTCCATCCTAGGGTCCCTGATACGAGCAGTACTGAGACGAGTGACCAAAGCGGGTGCAAGAGCAGTAAATCTCATGAAGGTCCTGGTATTGAATCGGGAACGCCCTCCCATCCACATTAACTGAAACTTGAAGAGGTTGTCTTAAATCAAGCTGCACTGCAGCTCTGGCAAAGTGACCACGCTTGCAGGATAGAGTATGTTCGTCCGCTTTCAGATAAGAACCAATTGGGCTAATGATTTCTTTGAGCAACACTTCATGAAAATACTGGGTAGGGAGCCCAGGGATGCGAATCCAAGTAGCGACATTCTCTATGCGATCAGCCTTTGTATCAAACTCTCTATGCCAAGGAAAGACCCGCAGGTAATGACTGGCGATGGTATGAGGCCCGTCGAACAGCACTTTGTTATAATGTTGTGAATTGGCACAACGAAGAAGGTAGAAGCCATTATCAATGTCGATTAACTTACGGTCACCATAGGCTTCCAGTACAAGTTAAGGTTCTTCAACAGAGCTTGATAACCCATGTATCGCCCTAGAGGATGAATGATCAAAACATTTTTCATACAGTCCTCAATTTGACGATGCACACTTTCGCTAAAGGATATGTGAGGGATCGTACCTTGCAGAGAATGAGTCACATCGCTTGGAACCAGAACAATTGGGGATTGGTCGTCAATTGGGGCAGAATCCTTCGTAAACAGCAATTTGTAGGATCTAGCTTGGGATGCCGAAGCTGAAGCCTGACTTTGAGGGAGCGAAGCGATGGCCGCATCAATTATCGAATCTGCCAACATATCGGGAAGCCCCGGGGCGACATCTTGATGCTCCGGAGTCATATCTGTGTCATCCATCAGATGACCGTCTGGGATGAACACCGTATCAGAGAATGGAGGATTGAAGATGGTAAAGTTGTCGACGGAAATCGCACACACTACTAGGTGTTTCGCTACATTCAAATCCCCGACACCGCAAAATCTTGTTGTCCTATGCACCGCCACTTATTTTTTTAAATATATAGATATAAATAATATAAGTTGGGACGTTAAACGGCGTCAAAATACAAATTCTTGCTGCATAAAACGACACTCAAAAAGCTGAGTTGGACTTAAGTGTCCGCTGATGTGTGCTCCTCCCATTCGTTGACTTTATTTAACATTAATATATCAACTTGTTGCTGGTCCATACTACGTGTCTTTACCTTAGATGGACGTGGATGCTTCAATTTCAAAACTATCAAAAAATAATAAATAAGACGAGTAAAATAGGGGTTAGTTTAATAGTTATTGGAGTAATAATTGCACTTACAGGTAGGGATGGCAATGGGGCGGGGCGGGTCAAGGCAGACCCAGACCCGCCCCTCCTGTTTCAAATTTGGACCCAGACCCGCCCCGCCCCACCCCGTGGACGGGGCAGGTCCGGGTCGCCCCGCCCCGCCCCCTGGCACGGGGCGGGTCCGGG
>JAOYMZ010003219.1:0-24108 GCA_025802335.1 Pinguicula primuliflora | reverse complement strand
AATATATATATATATATATATACACCTAATGGTCCAAATGCTTAGGCCCATACATGTTAACAAAATATGCCAACACTAAACTGGCGACATCGGGTGCCTTTGATGGGAAGAGTATAATCACCTTGGAATTCCAAAGGCAGAAGGCTAAAAGATTAATCCTTGTTTTTTTGATGTTGAAGGTCAATAGAGTTCATCGATCTTTTGAATTGTCTGTTGATTGCTCTCTTCTGAATCCTTTTATTTGAGAGCTTGCCTGTATTTTCGCAGTTGTAGTCGGCCAGATTCAACGTTTTGAGGGCTAAAAAAGAATCGAAACGGCCCAGTCCGTAGATTTGGAATAGATTTCCTTTGATTCAAAGGTGAAAAAGCTGACTGTCACCGGCGACATAGATCCAGTGGATGTGGTGGAAATTTGCGAAAACTCTGCCCATCTAGTGTTATCTCCGTCGGACCGGCGAAAGACCCCAAGAAGAAAAAGGAAGATACAAGAAAGAGGAACAGAAGAAAGATAGAGGAACAGAACTGGAGTAGAAGTGAAATCCATTTTTTTTAATTGTTGCGGGTCGACCCGCGCGTCCATCAATTAAAATGAAGGTTTAATCCTGTCCGTCGGATTAAATCCGACGGACAGGAACACACTTCGGCTCGTAAGCCATTTGGTCCGGCATATTGTGTCCGATCCTTGAAAATTTTTGGGATATTTTCTATCAAGCTATGTTTCAATGTGAATACATGAAAAATAATAGTTGACACTATTTTTTTACATTAAAATTTGATACATTTTAAATTTTGATCGTATTCTATCCATGTTTCCGAAATTGATATCATCGATGAAAAATTGATTCATTAAAGATTCAAATCTCATATTTCGGTGGAGTTTCGTCGATTTCGTCACCAGTATCTAAACTCTAATTTAATCTCATACTCAAGCTTTAGGGAAAAAAATTCAACAAAATTATCAACGATGAAATTGTCAAAATTCAAATGGTGTATATGGTTTTAATATATTAATTTTTAATCATTTATGACGATTTTAATGTCGATGACATATAATTGTATAGTTTATACAGAACAGATCCTATGATCAGTTTTACGGTGGTCAGTTTTCCCTTTCGTGGACAGTTTTTTCAATTAACCATCCGTTTTCGAAATTGATCGCACCATTTGAAAGCTTATACATTTTTTTTTGATCGGTAGGAAAGCTTATACATTGAATTGCATATGTTCAAGTTTTCATGATATTCCGACAACGTTATCACCGTTTAACGGAGGGTTATAAATCCCCTTAGGTTAAGTAGTCCTAAATATGGTTTTAATTTGGTCGCCGGAAACCGGACCAAAGCATGAACGTTTTCATCTACAATGTATAAGCTTTCCAATTGTGCGATCAATTTCTAAAATGGATGGTACTTCGAAAAAATTGTACACGAATTAGTAAAACTGTCCACAAGTACTAGACTCATAGTTTATAAATATACTCAATATTATCGTTATCCATTCAATATTTAATTTTTTTGCACAAATAATTAAAAATTTGAAATCTATATATTAAGCTCGCATCGGAACGACAACTGTAACCTAAGTCTATTTCTAGCCAAAACGACAACTAATTAATGTAAAAGTCCAATGTCCATTTCCGCTCAACGGCAGCCAAAAGCAATTTCAAATTTCAAACTAACCAGGGAGAAGCACAGAACGGCGAGCATTTGCAGCTAAGGAATGGAGACATGTGAACCGGTGGAAGTGCCGTTGGATCCGGAAGCGGAGTTCCTGGCATCAAAACAAGAGACTGGCAACGAGTGGGAGCTCTTCAAGGAGAACGTACGACCTCTGAAACGCGGCCGCCAGATCCACGTTCTCAACCATGCCCTCAAAGCTAATTCCAGTTCTAAAATAAAGAATGATCTTACTCAACACAGAAGGTGCTGATTTTTGAGCTTATACTTCATTAAGATTGATTTTTGTTTTGTTTTCTGAGCATTTAATTTGATGAGTTTTGCTAACAGGAAGTTGATTGAGGCCATTGACCAGTACGAAGGAGATGACCCTCTTCAGCCCTGGATCCAGTGAGCTAATCTTTACAGAATACATATTTTTTTGGAACTTTGAACTTTGTTCGTTCTTTTACTCTGTTAGGTTTATTACATGACCAATATAGCGGCTTCGCTTCTTATTCATGCTTGAGTTAGGTTAATTATCCTTGTATAATTTTTTGGGGTAAACAATTACACTTATATAATTAGTGTTTGAAACTTAATAAATTTAACAGTTCGCCACATTAACTAACTTGGAGCTTAATCGTCAATGGTAAAGATGCTACCTTTACTATTGAAAATGCAATTTAGATTGGTTGCACCTACAATTTTGCATATTGAACCGAATGGCTGTCAATGTTTTCATGCAAGGTGCCCTTTTATGCTTTAGGTTCATTACTCGTGGGAAGCAATATTTTAAGAACTAGAGGACATTAATGTTGCAATACAATTCATTTGCGTCTTAGTAACATATGAATAATTTAGAGCAATTACAGTTTCAATGCTAGACCCTGGCTAAGGGCAGGATTTACTGTGTATGTTTGGTTTGGTTTGTTTGCAGTTTCAATGCCACTGGAGCATTTTGGTTATTATAAAATACTGGTAGTGGTAAATCTATGGAATGATTGTTGATTCAGCGAGCTGTTGGTGTGCTAACTTTTCCCTTCCTGTTATGTTGCAACATGATTGCTGCCCTTAAACTGTAGTTCTATCCTCCATACATTTTCTTCCCTTTAACATGTAATGAAGTTAGTAAGTGATAACTGATATTTAATAGCTTCAACATGCTTAAGCCGCTGATTTTAGCTGAGATTTACAAAAAGAAGTATTTTTCGCAATTTATTTATTTTCATTTTCTGAGTTAGCTTAAAATTCTCAAAAGGTGCATCAAATGGGTTCAAGAGGCTTTTCCTCCTGGGGGTGACGGCTCAGGACTTGTGCTGATGTATGAACAATGTCTACGGACATTTTGGCATCAAGACCGTTACAAGGATGATCTCCGCTACCTGAAAGTTTGGTTGGATTATGTAAGGGTCTTTCTTTGTCGATTCCATTTAGCATTTATGCATTATATTTAGATGATGTTTAGTTTCTTCTGGATTTGAAATGGTGTGACAGGCTGAAAATTGCAATGATGCTGAAGTAATTTTTAAATTCATGGAAGCAAACAAAATTGGAGTGACACATGCATCATTCTACATCTCCTTTGCCTTGCATCTAGAACGCATGAACAAAAGTAAAACAGCAAATGAGATCTTCCATCAGGGTTTATCTATGTAAGCAATTTCGAAAGGGTAACTCTTCTTTAAATGTCCCATCTTCCGTAATCTGCAACCTTATCCTTGTTTAAATTCGGTTGCTAGGAACGCTCGTCCAGTAGAAAAGTTGGAGGCGAACTACAAGAAGTTCATGATTCGTGCTATGAGGCTACCACAAGCTACAGATGTATTAACTCTTTTTATAGCATATATATTTTTTGGTTCTCTTCCATCCTTTTTTTTTCATTAATTTGACATAATTTACAGGATGATGCAACAGTGAACCAGTTGCCATCTCGAAGCTTTGGAACTGTATTGGCTAAAGGAGCTAGTTAGTTTTCTCTCTCTGTATCAAATTAGTTTTTTATGGTGATATGTCAAGATGTGTGATAACATATTCTTATGCCAGGAAATCAAAATGCAGAGAGTCATCATGATCTATCAAGGAAAAAATTAAAGCCTGACAGGTTAGAAACGGTTTTATGTACCCATTGTTATTTTGTGCAACTTTACTTTTGTGTCAACAACGAAGTATAGCTTAGTTGATTCGAGGGTTCGAGTCATGAGAGGTAAGTGGAGACCCACAGTTGATCCTCTTTATAAAAAGAAGAAAAAAGAAGCTAATGTTATGTCCATTAGTGGTTCATAGCTGCGATAGATGTCCTTATACCCGACTCTGGTTACGTAGTTTACTTACTAGACCTAAATCTCTAGTTAACAGGCACTTAGAAACCCTGAACCTTCACATGAATAATGAAACATAACTTTATATTAAAGAGACTGGAGTGGGCAATGCTGCATAAAATAATTATACAGAATCATGATTTCTTAGACAAGAACGCCCAATATTGATCCTTCAACTTACTCACAGGGTTTCAGGATGTACATTCTCCATTTTCAAGGAGAATTGCAGTAGTTCCTGTCATGAGTCTGAACACGTACAGGTAGATATAAACCCATTTCATTTACTTGGTGCCCGGGCAGAAAGAAATAAGGAGAACAATCAGATTCCTTCCAAGTGGACATCAAACAAGGTACATATTGAGTTGTTATCTATTTCTCTATCTCTCTGGATGGTGATCCTTTCAACCATCAAGTTATATTTTGCAGATTCCTCAAAAAAATTACCAAAGAATATCAAGGCCACCTCCAGGTCCATGCATTGAGATCTTCGTGGACGAGGATTGCTCTAAGTATGTAGGGCGGTACAAAAATTCTATGATACCTAATGGGTGTTATCTTTTCGGTTCCATCTACATTTTCGTTAACGGTTTCTTTATTCATTTGAACTGCTACTGATGAAGCCCCTAATTTCACACAGGCAGCAAAAAGAAAACAATGGGGAGAGGAAGCTATCAATGCCGCTGCTCAGACATGTAGACGACAGAGATGTTAAAAAGTAAGAATCATCGGCAGAACCAAGATCTCTCGAGCCCTTAGGCAGTGTTTGCAAATGCTTTTACTGTGGCAAAGCACTTTTCTAAAATACTTTCTTAAAAAAGTGCTTTTCCACAGCAGAAGCAGCCCCTTATCTGTTTTTGAATTATGGCTTAAAACAGTTGTTGCACCGCAGAAGCAAAAGTAGAAGCAGATTTTACAAACACTCCAAAAAAATAAAACAGCAGTGCAACAGCCATAAGCAGTTTGCAAAAGCTATTGCAAACACACACTTAGTGGTGCCACATTCGTATATTTCATAGTTGTTAACCAGCACTTTTGGTTGTTCCTTACAGGGAAACAGAGCTGCTGAGGGAGAACCCACTGCGCAATTTTCCTCCTGCCTCAATGCCCAGATAAATGCAGCTCCTTTTTTTCTTCTTTGTGTTCTACATTTATTTTTGATGGATTCCTTATCCCTCCATTGTATTTCATTTGATGTTGTCAGCTGGGTCAAAATACTCTGGTTTCAGCTTGTTATGCAAAAAACTCGATTGAGTTGCAAATATTTAGTAGCCAATTTTTCTTGATAATAGCCAAGTGTTCTTCTTGTTGCTCATCCATCTTGAAAGCTACCTTTTCTACCTTACAAAATCGTAGAATATTTTTTGCACAAAATATTTCGGCCATCCCAGTTCAATCACCATCACCATACTCACTCAGAACTTGCGGAGAAGGAGCATAAATTCAAAAACCATGATCGAGGGTACCACGAAGGTAGCAAAAACAAAAATGATAGGTACACCAAATGATTTTACACCAAATTTGGTGTACCTTAAAAATGTTAACACACTTTTACAAATGAAACAACAACTTCAACTATTTTCACCTATTTAAATTTCGTAATGTTAATTTTATATTTAAATATAGTTTAACATATAGGATTTATAGAATTTGGTTTTATAGTTTGGAGTTTTAGTTTTTCGACGGTTTAGCCATCGTAATTTTAATTTTCTTATTTAAATAAAATATAGCATTTAGGATTTATGGAATTTGGTTTTATTATTTTGGGGTTTTGGTTTTTCGGCGGTGTAGCCGCCGTAATGTTAATTTTCTTCTTTAAATAAAATTTAGCATTTAAAATTTATAGAATTTGGGTTTATTATTTGGGGTTTTGATTTTCGGCGGCGTAGCCGCCGTAATGTTAATTTTCTTCTTTAAATAAAGTTAAGCATGTAGGATTTATAGAATTTGGGTTTATTATTTGGAGTTTTATTTTTTCGGCGGTGTAGTCGCCGTAATATTAATTTTCTTCTTTAAATAAAGTTTAGTATTTAGGATTTATAGAATTTGAGTTTATTATTAGGGATTTTCGTTTTTCGGCGACTATTAATTTTCTTTTTAAAATAAAATTTAGCATTTAAAATTTATAGAATTTAATTGTATTATTTATTTTCGATTTTATTAAAAAAATATTGTTCAAAAATCAATTATAAATATTTGCTGAAAATTTAACCGCTAAAATTGTTATTTCACTTGTAAAAGTGTATTGACACTTTTAAGGTACACCAAATTTAGTGTAAAACCATTTGGTGTACCTATCATTCCTCGTAGCAAAAAATGTTCGTCAAATGCATCAAAATGGGCTTATGAGGATTGTGCGCATACACAAACACATTTGCTGACCTATGGATGATATTTCATGACAAGTTTAGGTGAGATATTGAGTAGTAGCAACATGATTGTGATATAAAGTTCGGTATAAACCGGGGTCATCCCAAATTTTTTTGAACCTGTCTCAAATGGAATTTGCACAACCGTGTAACCTGTAATGGTTCGTTTACTGCAAGACTTGTGTACCAGCGTTTGGTTCTGATTACGAGCGTTATCGGTATCAACATCAAATGTAGTAAACATTGTTTTGTGTTTGATTTTGATTGAGATAGTTAAGTCTTCACGTGTTTACTTTGAAATTAATTACGCTGGATTCAGCAGTTAAATGATGGATAAATGACCGAAATACCCCTCACATGTATTTGGGCTTCAAACACTCCAGAACAACATCTCCTCCGAATCCGAATAAGTAAACATTACACACTGGAGATTAACACAAATTAATACCACCAAAATCACAATCCAAAACAAATCATTCATCCTCAAACAAATGTTACACACTCAGAAAAAATAAACCGTTGGTCAACACTAAAAAAACAAGTCCGTAATCAAAGAACAATGAATGTTATCATGCGAAAGTCAAGACTAACAACTTGTTCAACACATACGAAAAGGGTACAAGTTCATTCATTGAATCCAGGGTCCACTTTTCTATAATTTGCGAACATAGAAGTAGCCATTTCAGGAGATGGTTCGCAGTTCACAATCCATTCTGGAGATTGATTAACCTCAACTTAAGTGTCACCTTGTGTATCTTGTTCTTCAACTACATCCTCTAGAATATCGTAGGGTTGATTTTCCTTAAGAAAATTATGTAGAATAGCACAAGCGCAGATCACCTGAATTTGACACCTTTCCTTAAGAAAATTGTGTATAATAGCACAAGCGTAGATCACCTGGATTTGACACCTTATGTGGTAGTATATAGACGATCTCAAGACTTCCCAATGATGCTTCAGGATGCCGAACGTGCGCTCAATTATATTCTTTGTCTTAGAGTGCTTCAAATTGAAGTATTCTTTGACATTCTATGGAGCTCAATTTTCGGTGGTCCATTCCCTCAAATGGCATCGTGAGGGACCAAAAAACCCTCATGATTCATGTAGTAATTATCCGCAAGGTAGTATGTGCCTTCAAAACAGATCATACAAATAAAAAATTGATGGTATAAACATAGGAATGAAGGAAGTACCTTGACGAACCTACAATCTATTATGCCACAACAACGCTTCTTTTAACACCCATGCATCAGCAGTCGATCCCTCCTATCCTGTGAAGACATAGACAAATCGACCTTCACGGTCACATACACTTAACACATTGACAGCTACCTGTCCATTCCTCGTCCTGAACTAAGGTATCAATTTGTTGGAGACATGAACGGGGACATATTTCCCATCAAGAGTCCCCAAACAACCCTGCAGGATTTAGGCATAAGAACATGAAGCACGAACACACAAGAATTCAAAAAATATTATACACGAACAAACTCAATGCCAAGAACGAACGAATTCAATGCCTAGAACGAACGAATTCAGTAAACGCATCAAACGTCATAAACGAACGAATTAAATCCGAACACCACAACTTACGGGGAATCTATATCTGCGCATAATTAAATGCATAAAAAAAGGAATAATCATATATCCATAAATCGGGACCGTATATATCGGAACCGTGTTAACACACTTTTGTAAGTGAAATGACAACTTCTACTATTTCACTCATATACTTTGCAAAAAATCGGGTCGGTAGTTGCATAGAGTTAATGACTTGAATACTCTGCCACTTATGATCTATTTGAACTTAAATTTGATCTATTTGAACTTACATATGATCTATTTGAACTTACAGACAACTCACTACTTGAAAAGATTCATCTTTTATTCTAGCAGACGCAGTTTGAAAAATCTGTTCGAACTTGCCAAAAATGCACTAACGCTGTTTGACAAAATGCACTCACGCTGCAACTATAATTACAAGAAACTACAAGCTACTATAAACCTTCTCAACATTATTTTAGGTATTTCCAACATGTCAAAATGTCCTTCGGAGAATAAAAAAGCTTCTTACTAAGATACAAGATTAGCTCCAAAAACATTTCACATACCATCTTCATACTGCGATATAAGGCTTTCCCCAACTACATGGAAACTTCCTCCCCATTCCCTGCACCAACAAGTTGCGGGTCACCCATCGTTGGAGGAAGTTTCCTTTTTCCATGGACAACCCATTGTGTTGTCCATGTAAAAGGGATAGAGGAAGGTGGTTCCTCCTAATATTTAAAATCAAATAACAATTTAATAATAAAAAAATACTATATTAATTAATACTAATATATATAATAATATAATATCTTACAAAAAAAGTATATTAAAATAAATTATAAAATAATAATAATAAAATTGTATGGGTGGAAATTTCCTTCTATGATTGTGGAATATGAAGGATAGATTGGAGATAGAAAATATGAATGCAGAGAGAAAAGTAGAATGATATGATAGACGTAGGTAAAAAGGGAGGAAACTTCCTCCATAATTGCAGACAGCCTAACAACCAACAAAGTGACCAAAAAAATAGTCATGACTCAACTTCCAATAAAAATCCAAGCATTTACTTGGATGACAAACTCATGATGCATCATAATGTACTCATCATAATAACATCTCAAAAATAAAGAACTTAATGATTGAAACAAGAAAACACCAAATGAATCAAAAACTTAAGTACTCTTTTATGTTATAAACATATTATCAACACTAACTCTATCAACCCCCTGAAATAAGCCAAACGTGTAACCAAATATATTCAAAAGCATATTAAAAGATACTTTCACTAAATTCTCACTCTTAATTGCCTTTTGGTGAATTACTTTATTTTTCATAATAATCTTTTCAACAACACCCCGCATCCGATTTTTTTGTGGTCTCCCTTTGCAACTCAACCCTTTTAAGTCCAATATGTTGGTGACTTGTGTTAACGTAACTCCATCTTCAATCGAAAAGGAATCATTCCAAGCTAGCATCAATGCTTTTTTTAGCTCACGTATTCCATTCATGGTCATCTCCAATTTCGACGAGAAATCTTCAGCCAAGTCAACAACCTCCTTCAAAGATTTGCACAGGATGTCGTGATGTTCCAATTCAATTGATTGTGATGAATTATCATAACTAATCCGAACTTTAGTGTGAGTCCGCTTCACATTTTTGCATCATCTTTTCAACACATTTTTCAGGAACTCTTCGAATATCCAATTGAAACCATACCAACATTGATTTCTACACCTCATCCACCTAAATTCAAACAATCGACACGTACAATGTGTTTCATTGGTTTCAGTCTCAAAAGTAATATTAAATGTCACCTGTTTCCTCATTGTATCCTCCCCTTCTCCAAAATTAATCCATTCTTTAACCTCATATTCTAACACAAAAGTCTGTTTCAATGGTCTTTACACACAAACAAGACCGTTTTCCGACAAACTACTTATGAAATTCTTTCACCTTGTTATCCGTGCAAATACTTTGAAATTGTTTCTATAACTGATCTCCTTTGTGGATTAATAGGATGAAACTGTTTCAACTCTTAACATATTCCTGCTCTCACTTTCAACATTATATGAAATGACATTGCTGCCGGATTCTCCCTTGTCATACATACATAATTAAGGTTAACTGGATAAATTTCATTGTGTTCTGTTTTAATGTAGCCATCTAATGAATGAAGACTACATTATATGAATTTATCCACTCGCTTCTCTGTGTAGATGACATTCCTGCCCAACGATGTCGTGTCTCAGGATATACATTTGTGATAGCATTGTTCATGGCCACACATTGATCAATAATAATTGCCTTCGGAGCAGAACTCCACACGCATGTCTTCCATGTCTCGAACAACCACGAAAATGATTCTATATCTTCATGAGAGATCAATCCACCCCTACAAGATAGACTGACCATGATGATTAACACCTACAAATGGAACAAACGGCATGTCATACCTGTTGACCAAGTATGTGATGTCAAATGTAATAATATCACTAAATTCTTTAGCTACTTCTGACTCCTTGCATTAGCCCAAAACATTTTTAATAGCCTACAATGATCATTAATCTCCATATCATAAAAAATCAGAATTGTCAATTGTCATTTTCCTAAAGTAATTTTGCATAACCTGAGCATCTCCTTCAACGAGTTGTCGGCACCGATGTCTTTCCAAATAATTTTTGCAATCTCTTGAAGACACCGAAAGCTTACCGGGCCCCCCAGCCTCAATCTGACGTGAATCAAAGGTCTTGTTAAGCTTTATTCCAGCTCTATCATTTAGTTCAAGTCTTCTTTTAGTATGCTCATCAATAAATCGGTTGCACTTTAAATACTTAAGCTTCGAAGGCCTCTGATCATGGTTATGATCCAAAACAACACGGTTAAACTTTCACTTTCCTTCGGACTGATGAATCATAGAAATATGTACGGGACATTCAATTTTTGTTGGTGGTCGCGGTTTGGCCGGGTTACTTGTTCTCAACCTCGCCTTTCCACCATGACAGCATGCAACTCTCGCGAACATAACCTCTCCATCATTTCCTTCAATTGTTGATCTCTTAGAGACCACAAAACCTTTTTGTTTTGCAAATCGATGGTAAAAATCACAAGCTTCATCTAAAGATTCAAATAGCATTCCCTCTTTTGGCGCCTCAAGTCTCCTGTTTCACCACTTAACTTTTTAGGTGACAGAATTACAGGATTAACAAAACAATTCCCCGTAATATTTGGCTACGGAGAGTAAGGACTACGATAGATGAAACAGAATTCATCATCTAAAAACATAAGCTGCAACAATATAAAAGGCCAGGAGTTCAAGGTGTAGGGTCCAAATTAAGTTCAGTGATGCAGGAAAAAAACTAAATGCAGGTTTGCAGTAAATTAAAGAGAATTGAGAGCCATCAAAAGGGAAATTCATGCTTCACATTTTGTCGTATCTGAATTCAAGTTTTTTATGCCACTAGTATCAGTAATAAACCCTTAAAAGAAGAAAATACTGAAAACATCATAATGAATTTTCATGGACAAATTCAATGAATTTACATCGAATTTTCAAAGGCGAATTTACACAAATATGTATACCTGTGTCGATCTTGCGCCTGGATTGAAGAAGGGAAATTAGGTAAGGGAAAGTGTGAATAGATTTGAGAAGAAATTGGGAGGTCTTCAATCTGGCGTCTGCACTCTTGCGAACCCTAAGCCCTTCTTGGTAAAGTGGATGTCAGATAAAATCAAAGTATTTTTCGCAAAAACTTATGAGCACATTTTTGAAGTAGCAGTGAAATGGTAGTTGTCATTTCACTTACGAAAGTGTATTAACACTTTTAAGGTACACCAAATTTGGTTTAAAATCACTTGGTATACCTATCATTTTCGGGGAAACAGAGAGCGTGCGGTGGGTTATTCACTGCATGCTATGCAGTGCTCTCGTTACACCACGGGATTGATCGGTCAGCGAACCCTCATAAAGGTGTTAAACACCTTCCCTTCAAACACACCAATCTAGCATTGCCACATGAGCACTGCATTGTGTATGGTGAGTTCCTTAATCCCATTTCCGAAGATTAAAGGTGGCATAAAAGTTGTTGGGGGCAAAGGGCTCATTCAATATGTTTTTGGGTTGATTATGCAATCAATTTAATTTTTCAATCAATCAATATTTAATATTTTCATACAAAATTATTATTGATGAATTGAATTGAATGTTACATTTTTATTGTGATAGAGACCCTTAGCATGAACACATGTATTTTTATAGTAATTGAGATCCATATCATAAGAAATGAACATTTGATTTGATATAAATAATCATGTATTAAAGTATAATGCATACATAATCATGATAGATTTTTATCCACCTTTTTAGATGGAAAAGGCATATTTTTCTGCTTCCTTATCTTAGGATGTGTACATATAAAATGATATTCCAATAAAATATTTATCGTCTTAATTATAATAACATGTACAAATTTTAGAGATTGTAAATAATGAGTCCAGTTCTTATGGACAGTTTTACTGTGGTCAGTTTTCCTCTTGCGTGTACAATTTTTTCTATTAGCCATCCGTTCTCGAAATTGATCGCACCATTGGAAAGCTTATACATTGTAGATGAAAAGCCTCATGCTTTGGTTCGGTTTCCGGCGACGAAATTTAGGACTACTTAACCCAAGGAGATTTATAACCTTCCGTTAAACGGTGATAACGTCGTCGGAATATCACCAAAACTTGAACATGTACAATTCTATGCATGGCTTTTCGAATGGTGCAACCAATTTTGACAACGGGTAGTGGTGGGTATGGGTTGTGCACGTTTGTGCAAAATAAGGGCCGTGCAAAAGAGCCTAGTTCATATTCTATTGTCTTATCATTAGCTTTCTTCTATAATGCATTTAATCCCTCATATTTGATATAGATTAGATTTTATTATTTTGTAAGAATAGATGCAAATGCATGGTTACAATCATGGCAACTGAAAAGCTCAAATTTATATTTACTAGTATATGGCCCGTAGCACAAAAACACCTACAGAAAATGCATCGAAATTATATGAAGTTGCATGTTATATGAAAGCGCACGATGCCATAGGTAATTATGACCACCTCCGTTTCGACAAATGACGAGCGGTTCGCCGAATATTTAAGATTGAAGTAGAAGAAAAAAGTTTATTAAAATAATAATAAAAATATTAATATTATATTTCAAATTTAAAAAAAAAAGGAAAAAAGAAGAAGGGGTGAGAGGTGAAGAAAACGAGAAATTCTATACCATAAGAAAATGTAACACTAAAATCACAAGAAATATGATGTGTAACCATTTGAGTGGTTGGTTATAAGTGGTGGGTCAATCACTTGGCCAAGGAAGTGTTGGCACATCACAATTTTTGTGATTTTGGTGCTACTTTTTCTTATGGTATAAAACTTCTCGAAGAAAACGGAGACAAAACAACAAAAAATAAAACATGCGACCGCACGTTTAGAGTAAGTAGGGGAGAGAAGAAAATTACAAAAAAAAATTGAAAAAAGGACAGGAAATGCAATTTGTCGCGAAATGGGGTAAGGAAAGACAGGTGTCCACTTATAATTGGCCTAACAGAAAAAAAAGAGACGTGATTGGTCGCTGATGCGTTTTGTATAAGGATAATTATCATAGTTGATCGTGATATACATATTACCTTAATAGCTCACAAACAAACTGTGGAATAGAAAATTTTCACTAGATTGATATTTCAAAAATTATGTTGTCATTGGGCACATATTGGACCATAACAAAATTAAATATTATGTTGTTGGTTGTGACTTGCTAATGTCACATTATTTTTCTATCAAATGAGAATTATTGAGTACATTGTTGATGTGACTCTTGAAACTGTGTTAAATGACGTATCATGGGTTCCATTTGTTTAATCTCATATTTATGTTATGAGGTCCTGAAGACAGCATAAAATACAAATGTTAATGTTATGGGTCCTGAAGACTATAAAAAGATGTTATGACAAACGTTATAATATTTTTTCTATTAAAGAGAGACTATGAACATCTATTTGATGTCAAAAGAAAAGGAAAAGAAAGAAAGGTTGTTACAATTATGCAACTCTAAGAGTGCATATAGCCACAAGAAGTGGGAGAATTTTATGATGAGATAGTAGACCCTAGAAATAATTGTTATCAATGTGACATGAAAGTTCGTTGATCACGTATTAGTTGTACGATAAAGAACCATGTTGGGCTTTATCAAATTTTTATTGGAAAATAAAAATTTATGTGAAATCTCCTGAAGATAAATATCATAATTAAAAGAGGATAATCTTACTAAATATGCATAACCATTATTCACTTTGCACATACATGATGGATTATGGTTGATGAGCAATGATTTAATCTATCATAGTTTAAGTGATGAATAAAATTGATCGTAAATTTATGTGAAAAACTTTGCGTAAACTTATAGTTTATTAATCCATAAATAATTATTACAATCGATAAGATAGAAATAATGCTATTAGCATAAACTTTTTTTCTTACCTGAAGTTGGGATAAAATGATGTTAGTACACATTTTGTATAATAAAATATTTAACCTACCTAAAGTGGAGAGTAATGAAACTTTGCAAATTGATGATCGTTGAACTACGAAAAGACATACCGAATATGCCTGCATGATTGTAGAATAATGGACATTCGCAAATGGATCATCATTGGACAAGGTAAAGAAATGCAGAATATGCATATACATATTTTGGCAAAATGTGTGCAGTTTTTATCTGTACTTACACGATGAAAAATAATTATTATGATATTTGAAATATTATACTGATATAAATTTATCATATGAGAATGATATAAATTGATCTCCTGAACTTTACTCCTGTGCATGTAAACTGTTTTCATTTATAGTTCGGAAGGTAAGCGCTAAAGCCAATGGAAGAAAAAGATGATTCCTAGGCTACAAATATAGAAAAATAAAATGATTGGTCAATGTGAAAAGATGCATGCAGAGTTGAATTCTCTTTCAAACCAAAAGGGTTCTAGGACCTGTAGTCCATAGATCAAGTGATGTATAGCGGGTAAAGATAATTAGATGATTGTGCAGAAAATAAAAGTGTGAGATGCGAAACACGGCTTGTCGCACAAATTTCATTCAAAAGCCCGACAAATTAGAAGAAAGTTATATTCTCTTACGTTGGATGCAATATATGATAGTTACAAGTTTGCTAATAAAGTTTAAATGTGTCTCAATTAGACAAAAATATTTATAAAGTATTATGGGGTATCCGAAATAGAAATGAGAAATTTCCTACTTGTTTGCTAAATAAATCTTCTTATAGATCAAAACAATGTAATCGTGCTTGACAATATCATAGGAATGCATTCCTTTAAAAAGAAGGATATAGGCAAATATTATATACCTCTATATTTTATCAAGGGATTTGGATTTAAATACGTGATCATTATTGTTTGGATATGTTGATACTCTTGAAGAGCTAACAAACGCCGTGATTTCTTTGAAAAAATGTTTTAAATGAAAAACTGTGACAAATTATATTCATGTCTTTAGATGAAATATTCGACAAATAAAATATTTGCGCCAATGGACTTATATATCGAAAGTGCATAAATATGTTTATATGCACAAGACACATCTTTAGTGCAAATATCTTTATGATATTACTTCATGTGTCAAATTATTCATTCTGGTATTGAGAATTACTTAGTTTTGAGGTACATTGTATAAATTAGCCGATATATCTCCTGCTAATACTCTTGTCTGGATTATTTATTGGCAAAATATAATTGTTCTCAATTGAAAGGTCTTAGAATGATGAGATCACTTTTGATATCAAAGAAAATAATGGATATGCGCTTGGAATATTGGTTACGACGATGCACGAATTTCATCTAACAAGGCATAATTTCAAGCATATACATTATCAACTCATCATGAGCATATCATGCTAAGAGTTATAAATTTATCATTGAGATACGTAGTTTTAAGATGAAGAAGAAAGTATTCAACAACATTTAGAAGATATTTTAGCTTATTTAATTTATTTCATAATTCAGAAGCTATGCTTAGTCAAGTATTGCTTACTACATCTTTTGAAAATTTGGTCTGGTCGATCAAAATGAGACATGCTAAATGATGAAACTATCAGAGGGAGAGAATCGGCTCTGTACTCTTTTGATTCACTAAGATTTTTCCCATTAGGCTTTACTTATGAAGGTTTTTAACGAGGCGGCATTTCAAAGACGGATTAATAAGAAAAATGTACTTTTTTTTCCTTAACTAGGATTTTTCTCACGGGACTTTTCCTAGTAAGGTTTTAACGAGACATATTATTAATACAATGGAATTCAAGGGGGAGTATTATGAATATGATGAATACACATTATATTTGCGGCTTTAATTATCCTATGTATCTAGCCATGTATCTCTCCTATCTATCTACATACACTCATGTATCTACACATGTATCTGATTAGTTCATGTATATTCATTCAGGATAGTTCATTCCCCCAAAGCTTATACTTATACCTATAAATAGAGTCAATCAAGTTGATGTAAAATGGACATTGTGTGAAGAAATGAATAAAGGATTGTTCTCACATCTCTATTCTCTTTTCCACATGTCAATATCTTTATTTTGCTCTAATTCTTGTGTTATTCTCTTAGTTATTTTACAACAGACTTGATATTTTTAGACGTATTTTTCAGATAACATATCAGCTCTTCATCTTCATCTCTATTTATGCCTTTTGTTGTCAATCAAACCGAAACTGTTCCGAACATTCTCCACGGCAGCTGTCTGAACATGGCTGGGTCCAAGAAGCCTGATCCTATGGCTGAAGTTTCCCTGCGAGCCAAAAAGTTGAAATCGACCAGTAGTGGAAGATTACGGACCACACCATGTTAGATAGAAGTAGAAGTTAAGGAAAATATATTATTTTTCTTAGTCTCTAAATTGCCCATGATCCTTTAGTTGTAGGGATCATGGAGTCATGGGGTAGCATAGTTAGAGGAAGACTCTTTATCACTTTTATCTATATAGTTAAAATCAAGTGGGCAGTCATAGAGTGGACAACTTTTATTCTAGCCATCAGATTAAGTATCAAATTGCTCATTAATTCACTTTAGACGTCTTCTCACCTTGTCGCTCAACCTTATAACAATTTTACAAAACTACAGGATCCAGTTTTGGGGAGAATCTGGAAGAATCTGTTGGAGGCAGATTATTCTCATCTTTCACCTTAGAGATCAACAATGGAAGCAGAGGCATTTTTGTTCGATCCACTGGATTCTCCAAAACAATGGCGACGGATATGATGTGATTTATGAAAGAGGATTGTGGTTTGGTACGGATTGTCGAATCCTCGTGGCAGAGGCAATGGAGATAGAACGGCTTCGCCAGAATCATGTTGTATTGGTTTCGCTGGAATTGTGCTATTTTGGCTTCGCCGAAATTTGCTTCATTGGCTTCTCCGGTGTCTGCTTCATTGGCTTTGCCGGAATCTGCTTCATTGGCTTTGTTGGAATCTGCTTCATTGGCTCCGTCGAAATTTGCTTCATTGGCTTCGCCCGAATTTGCTTCATTGGCTTCGCCGGAATCTGCTTGGAGAGATTGTGGTTCTTCACTGCGTCTGAAAGGATTTGCTATTCTTCTCTTGGAGAACGTCAGTGGAGGGGAAGATAATGTTTTGATTCATTTTTAGATAATTTCTTGCTTTATAAATGAGATCTTTTATTAGAGCCATGAGATTGAAATCCAATCTGACGACTCTAATAAAAGCCGTGTATATGAGTTAAAACTATTAGGAGGGTTGCTCATAAGATCAGAGCTTATTATCTATATATACGTTGTAACTCTCATCCTTCAAGACAAGAAAAAGTACCCCAAATTTACTTTCTTCAATTCTCATCATGGTATCGGAGCAAGAAGATCCTGCAACCTCCGAAAACCCTAGCTTTTTTGAGAAAAATCCAACCATAGCTGGAAATACAGCCATGGCTGAGGCAGCCAAAGCACTTGGTATGCAATTGGCTGAGATCATGAAGGCGCAAAAGATGACTACAGCGGAACATCTTCTTCTTACTCAAATTCCCATCCACGTAAATTCGATGGAGGTGTGGCTATCGACATCAAATTGGATCATAACAATTATGTTTTTGGGGCTAGATCGTTGGAAACTAAGATTGGTGGGCATGGATGTCTCAATTTCTTACTGGCCATCCTGAACCACTGAAACCCGAGACTGATGAAGATCACACATGGAGGCAAGAGGATCTTATCATTTTTGGGTGGATCGCAAAGAATATTGAACAGAGCATATGATCTAAATCCATTTTCTGACGGCCAAGGCATTATGGCAATATTTGGCACGAACGTTTCTTGCCAGAGAAGATAGTCTACAAATCTTCGATCTTATCACCAAGCCGATAGATTAATTCAAGGGACAAAAAGTATTGAGGATTACTATACTCAAAGTACGAATCGGTGGATGGAGATTGATCGACGAAGGCCAAACCCTATGCACGATGTAGAGGATATTGCTACTTACAATAAACTCCAAGAAGAACATAGATTGTTCATATTTTTGGCCGAATTAGATACAAATTTTGGTGCAATTGTGCAAGATATCTTGAAAGAAAAGCCCTTAACTAATGTGGAGACCGCCTATGCCACTCTCTAACAAGAAGTCGTCCACTCGCAGATCCTTGGGCCTGCCGGCGTGCTCACCCAAAAAGGCATTGGTATCGGCCTTATGACGGTAGACACACAACATGCACTCAAACGACCCAAGCCAGATGAAAACCCAAAATCATGTCTAGCTATCGCCCACTATTTTTGTTGCTGAAGAATAAGGTGAACCCAGCAGAGATGGATACGGTTCGGGGTGTGGCACAACCCGTCCACCCATGGTTTCGGGTATGGGTCAGACTTGAACCACTGGTACTCACTCGTCTTCATCGCAGAATTGAGGGAGGCATTCAGGGAGTTCAAAATGGCGATGTCGAGCATTTAGATTTGGCAAACTCGGCTACTCAGCCATCATTTTCTGTAAGTATTGCGACCACTATCGTATGATGGGTCACCAACGGCGGGAATGCCGGTGCCTCCACAGGTTTTCGATGCCCACTCCTCAAACACGATGACCACCACTGACTAATCGGTAGAATTAGGCCACGATAGCCTTTTGGAGATGGCGTGACGGAGGAGGCCGACGGTTATGATAATGGTTTTGCAGCATTGGGAGTTGGACACTTTGTGTTCGATCCGTCACTGCCTGATCTTCCCAGCAGCACATCTTGGCAGAGGGATGATGTTGCCTCTGCATCGGGAACAATGAATGAACGTAAAAGGGGAGGGAGTTGAAATTACCCACATGTCGTCCTATTTTCCCCTCTGTGTGTTTTGATGATACTGCTGATGTTAATTTGAGTTCTGCTACTGATGTGAAAAGTGATAAATGAATTCTAGAAAGTGGGGCTACTGATACAGTCACCCATGACGATGCCGATATAATTGTTAAGCGGGATTCTCGAAAAAATCATATTCAGACAGCTAATAGGGCTCTTGTTCCAGTGAAGGGATCTAGGACGATCGAGATTACTCTGAATCTCATAAGCTTCTCTCCATTAGTCTTATTACCAAGGAGTTGAATTTCAAGGTTATAATATATCCATCTTTCACTGGTCTTTCGGACGAGGTAGATCATTGAGTGTGGTATTGAACGAGCTGGATTGTACTATATTGATGAAGTTTCTACCAGCAACTCTACTACCCAAAAGGGATGACTTTGGCATCGCCGTCTAAGTCATCCATCTAATAGTAATCTTTGTACATTGTTTCCTGCTTTTAGTACCTTTCATGAGAGATGTGTTGCTTGTGCTCTTGATAAGACACATATAGTGTCTCTTCTACCTAGTTCTAGTCATTCAGACTTTCCTTTTATCTTATACATTCAGATGTTTGTGACCCTGCTCCGGTTATTAGGAAAAATAGATTTTGATATTTCGTGTTATTTATTGATGATTGTACCGGAATGTGTTGGATGTAGTTTGTGCGAAATAAGTTCGAAGTGTTAAAATAATTTACCCTTTTTTATCGCATATTTCGAACCCAATTTGATAAGCTTGTTTAGGTTTTGAGGTCATATAACGGTGGCGAATACATGATCATTATATTTCCATTTTGTGTTCCTCTCATGGCCTTAAACATCACTCTACTTGTCTTTATACACCTGAACAGAATGGAGTTTTAGCGGAAAATTGCTCGAAATAACTCGAGCCCTAATGATTAAATCAGGGATTCCTACAAACTTCTGGCCTAAGGCTATAGCCACTACTACTTACTTGATAAATCGCCTTCCCACTCAAGCTTTGAAACTTAAAACTCTTCTACAAGTATCGTCGTCTCATACTCGAGTACCACCTTATCTTACTTTTCTTCCTCGTATTTTTTGGTATTCTATCTTTGTCCATGTTCCTAAGGGGAATTATAGTAAGTTTGATCCATGTGCAATGAAGTGTGTCTTCATTGGGTATGATGTGTATTTGAAGGGCTATCGGTTCTTTGACGCTGCCACTATAATCCATTGTAATTTTTTGGAGTTAGAGTATTTTTGTAGGCAAACAGGCTAGTCAATCTCGTGGCCAGGGTGAGATGTGGTATGACCCACTCGATTAGATTGGACAAGAGGTGTGACATGATATATCACAGACTTTGACACCACCACTGCTTGGTATAGTACAATCCAACGCTGAGCCTTGTTCGAATGATGCATCTCCGGATGATCCCACTATAAGTTCTTCTGGTACTAAGATTATTTGTTCATCTGATACTCCTGATGATATTATTATTCAGTTACAGGTGAGAACTACTCGTGTACTTCCTCCTCGAAGTACAAGAGGTATGGCTGCAAAGAAATATTATGTTGATGATGTTCCTGGTTCGAAGCAATATCCTATGACTAACTTGTTCATGGGGGATGACTGAGCCTACAAAGACATTTATGACGGCATTATATACCAATGATACCCCCAAAGTGTTGAGGAGGCAATGCAAAATCCTATGTGGAAGGAAGTTATGGAGACTGAAATGAGTGTTTAAAAGAAAAGTGGTATGTGGGAGAAGTGCAGGTTGGCTGAGGAAAAGAAACCTGTGCATTGTAGATGGATTTTTTCATTTAAAAGGAAAACAGATGGTATTGTTGAAAGGTACAAAGCAAGACTTGTGGTTAAGTGTTGCACTCAAACATACAGTGTAGGCTATTCGGAGATGTTTTCTCCAGTAGCCAAGATTGACACTATTCATGTCTTATTTTCAATTGCAGCTAACAAGGACAGTATTTTACATCAGTTTGATTTCATTAATGATTTCCTACATGGAGATCTTGAGGAAGAGATCTACATGAAATTCCCACACGTTTTTTCTTAAGAGTTTCGTGTTAGATAGGGATGTATAATGAATAAGGCATTGTATGGTTTGAAGCAGTCCCCTAAGGCATGGTTTGGGCACTTTACACTGGCTATGAGGAGATATGGTTATATATAAAGATATTCCGACCATACTCTATTTCTGAAGAGAAGACAACAAGGTATTACTTGTCCGATTATCTATGTGGACGACATGGTGATTACAAGAGATGATCGGGAGGAGATCTATTAGCTGAGAAGCTGTTTATTCAACGAGTTTGAAATGAAGGATCTTGGAAAGTTGAAGTATTTTTTACGGATTGAGGTTATGAGATCGAGATATGACATTTACATTACATTATTCTAGACTTGTTGACTGAAACTGGAATGCTGGATGTGAGTTGGCGAACTTCAATGGCGACAAACAATGGTCTCAAAATCATAGAAGGTTCCAAACTCTGTGATAGAGATAGGTACCAACATCTGATTGGGAAGCTGATTTACTTGTCTCATAGCAGACCAAACATTTCATATGCAGTTGGTATTGTGAGTTAGTTCATGCACAGACCACAGAAAGACCACATGGACATTGCTCTGAGAATTTTATGTTATCTCAAGGGATCATCCGACACCGGAGTTCTTCTCCATAAGCATGAACATTTGTGGATAGATGCTTATACAGATGTAGATTGGGCAGAGAGTCTTGCGGACGAAGAACCACAAC
Source organism: Pinguicula primuliflora (assembly GCA_025802335.1). Lineage (NCBI taxonomy): Eukaryota > Viridiplantae > Streptophyta > Magnoliopsida > Lamiales > Lentibulariaceae > Pinguicula > Pinguicula primuliflora. The sequence goes on along the minus strand of JAOYMZ010003219.1, from coordinate 2,085 downwards.
TGGATATTTCACCTTTGTTGGGGGCAACTTGGTGACCTGAAAAAGTAAGGAGCATAAAGTGGTAGCCTTGTCAAGTGCAGAGGCAGAATTCAGGAGAATTGCAAGAGGGTTGGTTGAGGTTTTATGGTTGAGGAAATTGATGACTGAGTTGGATTTTCCACCAGATCACCCTTGTCCAATTTGGTGTGATAATCGTGCAACTTTGCATAGATCTGAGAATTAGTACAACATGAACGCACTAAACATATTGAGGTGGACAGATACTTCATTAAAGAGAAATTGGAAAGCAAGGTGATCACTCTTCCCATTGTTCGGTCTGAGGATCAGTTACCAAATATTTTGACCAAAGCAGTGGCTGGAAGGTCATTCAAATATATTTTGTGCAAGTTGAGTATTGGACATCCCACCACTCCGTTTGAGGGGGAGTGTTAGAAATAGAAATAGAGATTAAGGAAGATAAATTATTTTTCTTAATCTCTAAATTGCCCATGATTCCTTATTTGTGGGGATCATGGAGTCATGGGTAACATTGTTGGAGGACTCTTTGTCACCTTTATTTATATATACAATGTAACTCTCCTCAGAAAATGGCCCCAAATTTACTTTCTACAATTCTCATGATGCCATAACCCCTACTTCCATCTCCTCCCACGAATGATGTTGTTGTGACTCCACCTTCAAATGCATTAATTGCATATCACTTTGGGGACGTTTCGTCTGACTATCCCCACTGAGGACACCACTTCCTATAGTGATGAAGGTGATTTTTTGGAGGCAGTGATATAGCGCACACAGACCCTCTCACGAACCCCTCACGAAAATCAGGTGGCAGAAAGCCGCTTGTGTTAGACGAATTTTTATTTTCAACACATGGGTGGGCCCCTACTGACACATCATCCTCGTGACCATTTCGTGGAATGAATTCGTTAACTATATCATTACTAGATTTTTTGGTAGCCCTTCGCTTTTGCCCTCTACATAAATTTGCTGATTTTGCGATTCTTTAACTTGGTGACTCTGATTTTGTACATGTTATGTATGTGATCAGACTTAAACTGTGTTTGTGACTGCATATTTTTGTGTTCTTCACTAACAATGAAATTCTATAAACGGTCCCATATTTCTATTTTTTCGGATGACAATGAAATCGTGTCGTGTGACTGGGCGAAACTAAGATCACAAAGAGCAACCAAATACAAGAAACCAACCAAGTTCACAAAGATATCAACCAAAGTTTACAATATAACAACCAAATACATCAACCAAATATCAATCAAGTCTGTCGTAACCTTCTTCTTTTATTTGAAGTTGAGGCCATACATACCTATATTTTCAATATCTTCTTGATCTGTTCCATTTGACATTTCTCAGTGGACTTCTAAGCAGTCTGCATCTGGGCCTCTTGATTTTGCAGAATGTTATACATTGATTGACAAATACCAAATTTTTTGGTTGTCGTCCTTTTTGTCGACGCCTGAAGATGCTCCTCTTTTATGCCAGTTATTACATATATCAAAGCCTTATCTTCATCACTGCTTAAATATAACATGTGTTGCACAAGACCACATTGGACCTCTAATGTAAACTAATCCTTTCTTGGCGATTTTCGGATCCCAGTTGAAGACATTTGTGCCGTAGTAGCACTTGTTCTTGGAGGGTTGTACAACAACCTCTTCATAGGCTTTTGCATTTTTTCACTGTTTGATTATGTATCATCAAACAATCCTTCAAACCTACCGTTCATGAAGTCATCATGGTCTATTGCCTGATCAAAAATTCATATTCAGTTGTGCATAAAGCTAACTCAATGCAAACTCATAACATTTCGACCACAGGATGGCAAAGTCTAACTCGTTCACATGTAAACAACATCATTTCAAATAAAAATTCATGCACATATCAACTGAAATATGTATAATGCGAACATGAGTGGATAAATATATATCAATATATATAGGGGCAGCTTCCGTGGCCCTAACTTTTGTCCTGATTTTTCAATTCCAACCACTAGGATTGTCCGTTGATGGAATTGGGCACATCGTTAGAAAGCTTATACATAGGAGATCATATGTTCAAGTTTTGGTC
>JAOYMZ010003209.1:0-24115 GCA_025802335.1 Pinguicula primuliflora | reverse complement strand
TCCTATTTATCTTCAGTATTATTTCCTACAAATTATTAGCTGCAGTTTGGCTCTATCGGTCCTATTTTCACAACAAATCCTTCCATAACAAACATTTTTTGGGTGGGGATGCAGAATCCAGGAAACAATGATTGTCCCGGAAGGAGAAAGAAGAAAGAAGAATGATTGAATCTTTGTTATGAACTTCTCCAGGAAAGAATTAAGCTTCGCAGGTCAAAATTGGTGAATTCGGGTCGTAGTTTGACTCGCAAGAATACAATTTTAAGTTAAATGATCTCGGTCATCGGATGGAGATCCAACGGTTGAGAATACATTTCGACATTATAAAAGAGAACTTGGCACAATAGGTTCCTCATATGAAGAAAATTGTGCATATGAATAGACATATTTTTTTTACCTCTATCATGTTGGAAAGGAAAGGATATTACTGGATAAAGATCATCTCCCCGATTTTTCGGGATTGTCTTAATCCTGGAAGTTACCCTTCATATATAAAGTCTATATATATGTATGAAGTGTATAGTGGAAAAAAATAAAAAAAGAAGAGATCAACATCTCTCTCGTGGAATAGGCAATTTTTGCCAAACCACGTAAATCTTCGTCTCGTTCTACTGTCTTTAAACTCAACATGGAATCAGATATAGGTTTTTAACCCTACACATATCATCATCTACCGCAACACTACTCCGGCAGGAATTCCGACCGTAGAGTATGGGAGAACAGGCGGCAATCCAGGAAGCCACCAAGGCTCTCACCCAATAAATTACAACGATTATGGAAAAACAATTCGGGGCATCCTCTTCCGATAGGAATTAGCTCGATGTGAGGATTGAAGTGAAGCTAGACAACAGGAACTATGTCTTATGGGCACAATTGATGGAGGTAGCGATTGGAGGGAGAGATTGCTATGAATTTTTTACGGAAAAGCCACCAATGGAGACTGATTCGTCATATAAAATATGGAGAAAATGGGATCTCCAGGTATTTTCGTGGTTCACCAATAATATGGATAGGATCATCTTGCATGAATATATCCATTTCCCGACGTCAGAAAGCTTATGGAGAACGTTGACCAAAACGGTCAAAGACAGAGAAGACAGCCTACAGATCTTAGATTAGAAGATCAAGGCGGGCAATTATTACAAAAGGAGATGAGTGTGGAGGAATACTATAGTAAGTGCAACAGCCTATGGATGGAGATGGGTAGGAGGAGACCAAATTCGATGAAATACGAAGAAGATATTGTACGATACATCAAAATGCAATTGGAGGATTGCTTGTTTATGTTTATATCCGGCCTTGATAGGATCTTCAACCCCATTGTGCATGATATCCTCAAAGAGAAATCACTGCCAGGAGTCGACGATGCCTATGCCACCGTGAGATTTGAAGTCGCTCGTCGGGAGATTCAGAACCCAACAGCAGCATTGAAGGAGGAAGATGGGACTTTGGGCTCCGGACTCGCATCCAAGGCCCAAAATCTAATCCAACCGAGCGGCCCACAACCTGTGACTGTGACCCACCTAGAAATCGTGATCCATGGGTCGGGTCACGGGTCGAGTACTGAAACGGGTTGGATCAATTATAGTAGACCGGGTGGAAATCGACTCGGGAATGGTGACCACCAGACCCAAGGGTTTCCACCGCAGACTAGGGTAGGCTATTCCGGCAATTTCCGACTTGGAGGGACAGGATCTAGCAGGAGGAGGTGTAATTACTGTGGTAAACTGGGACATATACGGCGAGAATGTTACCACATTGTCGGATTTCCAGGGAATTGCCAATCGCCAGCCAGCAATTGAGGAGCTATGGCTGTCGGTGAGGGGCAGGAGTGTGAGGAGGACGACGACCGTGATAGGGGCTTCGCGACGGTGGGCATGGGGAGGCAAAACCCATAGCACCACTTCGCAAACTCCCCGATGTAGTATGCCGAGACCAGAGGCTACGGAACAGAAGAGAGACCGATGGAAATCTCAAAGGGACGGAAGTATCGAGTGATCGAGAATGGATCTTCCGCAGGTATAAAGACAAAGGGGGTGAAATTACCCCTTTGTCCCTCTAATATTAATAGTGCAAAATTCTTTCCGCAGGGGTGTTTTGGGAATGATGAAAATTCGAATGTGGGTATTACGAATGCATGTGATGGGAGTATCGGGAAAAATAATAAGTGGATTTTTGATTGTGGTGCGACTAACACAGTGACATATGATATTGATTATTTGTGTGAGAAACAGGGATCACGAAAAAAGAGTATTCAGACAGCAAATGGAGAACTACTTCCTGTTGAGGATGTTGGGAAAATTGAAATCACTCCAAATCTCAAATTTTCTAATTGTTTATATGTTCCGGCTGTATCACACAAATTGCTTTCTATTAGCCACGTAACCAAAGAGCTGAATTGTGTTGTACTCATGTACCCTACTTTTTGTGTACTGCAGGATATCCAGACAAAGGAGATCCTTGGGCGTGGCACTGGATGGTCTGGACTGTATTACATTGATGAAGTCGTCCCTCCGAATCCAAAGATCCTCTCTGTTCGAAGCACAACGTCCCAGAAAAGTTGGTTGTGGCACCAACGCTTAGGTCATCTTTCTGATAGCTATCTAAAACAATTGTTTCCTCACCTATCTGGTTTTCATGTGATTCATGTCTTCGTGCGAAGGCCCATCGAACCTCATTTATTTCGAGTGTGTCTCGTACTGAAAAATCGTTTGCTCTTGTTCATTCTGATGTTTGAGGCTCTGCTCCAGTTATTGGGGGTAGTGGATTGAGATACTTTGTCCAATTTATTGATGAATTTACTCGTACAAGTTAGATTTATTTTTTGAAAAATAAGTCTGATATGGTGACTAAGTTTATTGAATTCTATCATATGGTTGCTACCTAATTTGAGACACCTATTAAGGTTCTTCGATCGAATAATGGAGGGGAGTTCGTAAATTCTCATATGTCTATATTTTGCTCTAAAAGGGGGGTAATACACCAGTCCACCTGTCCTTATACTCCAGAACAAAATGGGGTAGCTGAAAAAAAAAAGAATAGATTTCTCTTTGAAATTTCACGTACAATCATGCATGAGTCCGGGATGCCCTCTCTTTTCTGGCCTGAGGCAGTATCGACTGCCACTTACTTAGCTAATCGCTTGCCCACGAAGATCTTAAAACTCAAGACTCCACTTCAGGTATTCGCCTCATATACTAGAGTACCTCCTTATCTTACATTGCCTCCATGAGTATTTGGGTGTTCTGTGTTTGTGCACATTCCGAAAGTTAATTGCACAAAATTTGATCCTTGTTCCTTGAAATGTGTGTTTGTAGGCTATGGGGTGCCACCAAAAGGGATATCGGTGCTATGACCCTGTATCCAAGAAATTGTATACAACAATCCAATGTGATTTTGTTGAACATGAGTTCTATTTCACCAAACAACCCATATCTAGTGGTCAGGGGGAGATGACTTGTAGTGACCCACTAGATTGGGTGAGCTTACCCTCCATCCTCCGTGAACTCCAGAAAGAGCTATCCAGTCCCTGAGAACCACCGCCACCTGTCTCGTCCCCTATGACCCCAGTGGTACAGTCTGGAGGACCTATTATGTCACTAGCCCCTCCTTCTATGGATATCCAGGTAAGTCCCTCTGAACCCTTATTTGATGTTGAAGAATCTGGATCTACTCATCATGATGCTTAAGGTGATACGGGTAGATCTACTCATCATGATGCTAAGTGATACTGGTGGATCTACTGTTCGGGTGCTTCCTACCAGAATGACGAGAGGAGTGCCGCCTTGCTATGTTGCTGATCATGTCCCAGGTTCAAAAAAGGTACCCTATGGCGAACTTGTTCAGGGGAAGGATGACGGAGTCAGCTAAGGCTTTTACTATGGCCTTATATCAGGAGGAGATACCTAGTTGTATGGAAGAAGCATTGATTGTACCCGATTGGAGGAAGGTTATGGAGATTGAGATGAAAGCCTTGGAAAAGAATCAGACTTGGGAAAAGTGTAGATTACCTTAGGGGAAGAAACCGGTCGGATGCAGATGGATTTATACTGTGAAGAGGAATGCTGATGGGCCTGTGGAACCCTTCAAAGCTAGACTGGTGGCCAAGGGATACACCCAAACTCATACGGTGGATTACTCTGAGACTTTTTCACATGTGTCCAAGATTGATACTATTCACGTGTTGTTCTCTATTGCAGCTAACAAGGATTGGTCACTTCACCAATTTGATGTAAAGAATGCATTTCTTCATGGGGACCTGAATGAAGAGGTGTATATGTAGAGTCCACTGGGGTTTTCCCAACAATTTGGGCCTAATGAAGGATGTAGGCCGAGGAAGGCATTGTATGGACTGAAGCGGCCCCCTAAGGTATGGTTTGGAAGATTCACTATGGCAATGTAGCATTATGGATACATCAGAGTAACTCAGATCACACCTTATTTCTAAAAAGACGACGCCAAGGTCAAACATGCCTCGTTATTTATGTGGATGACATGAATCTGTCAGGAGACGATGTGGAGGAGATTGCAAACTTGAAGGAAAACCTATTTAAGGAATTCGAAATGAAGGATTTGGGAGCTCTAAAATATTTCTTGGGAATTGAGGTCATGGGATCGAGATATGGGATATATATTTGCCAATGAAGTATATTCTTGACTTGTTGGCTGAAACAGGTCTCATAGAATGTAAGTCAGCTGATTCTCCGATGATGCCTAGTCATGGACTTTGGATTGTGGAGGGGGGCGAGACAACCGACCAAAGGAGGTATCAATACCTTGTGGGAAAGTTGATCTACTTGTCACACACCAGGCCGAATATTGCCTATGCTATTAGATAACCCTCAGGGGGGTCACTGGGAGGCAGCACTGAGGATCGTTCGGTACCTAAAAGGTACTACAAACATAGGTGCGATATTTAAAAATAATGGGCATCTTAAGATGGAAGCATACAAAGATGCAGATTGGGCAAGGAATCCAGTTGATCGGAGATCTACAGCCAAGTATTTCACATTCATTGGAGGGAATTTAATCACATGGAAAAGCAAGAAACGGAAGGTTGTGGCCCTATCTAGTGCAGAGGCTGAGTTCAGAGGAATAACAATTGGGGATTGAAGTCCTGTGGCTTAGGAAATTGATGATTGAGTTGGGCTTCCCACCGGATCAGGCATTCCCATTGAGATGTGATAATCGTGCAGCTGTACATATTTCACAAAACCTTGTGCAGCATGACAGGACTAAATATGTGGAGATTGACAGACACTTCATCAAAGAGAAATTGGAAACTTGAACTATTACACTTCCTTATGTTCGGTCTGAGGACCAGCTAGCAGACATACTGACAAAGGTCATGGCTTTCATGAAGCCGTGAGCAAGTTGGATGTTGGACCCTCCACTACCCAACTTGAAGGGGAGTGTTGGAAAGGAAAGGATATTGCTGGATAAGGAGAGATTTGGGACTGATTTCCTGGGATTGCTTTAATCCCGGGAGTTACCTTTCATATATAAAGTCTATGTATGTATGAAGTGTATAATGGAAAAAACAAGAAAAAGAAAAGATCTAACACCTCTCCCGTGGAGTAGGCAATTTTTGCCGAACCATGTAAATATTCGTCTCGTTCTACATTCTTTAAACTCAACATATCAATCCACCTATTAAACCATCTATCTGGTGTACGAATCTGAGGAAAAATATTGTAACAAGCCAATGGTTTAAGGAGAAATTTTGCAGAAGGGATGGTAATAGAGATTCTACAAACTTGTGGACAGATAAATGGAAGGGGGGCCTGAGTTATGGAGAGCAAATATCCAGATTTATATTTGGTAGTTAGTGACCAAAATGCACCTATTTCTCAAAAGGGTTTCTATGATGGAAGAAGATGCATGCAGTTGTTGAGTTGGGAAGGCTTTTGCAACGAAACAGAAATTCTGCAGCTAGCAACACTTCTCACTGACTTGGAACAGGTTCATGTTCCTATAAAGGAACCTGATATTTGGTTCTGGTACGGAACAAGAGAACAAACATATTTTGAAGAAGTCGGTCGTCCTCCGCCCTATCCACTTATTACTGCATCTTGAAAAGAAATATCAATTAAAAAAAAATAGAACCATAAAAAACACGTTGATTAATCATTTAAAAAAACAAAAGGTGGAGTAATTTTGGCCCAAAATAGAAGGGGATAATACATTCTACTCGCACTAACGTACCGTACCCTGCTGGCTTGGGGGCACTGTGGGGATCGTAAGAAATCACTTACTACTCTCTTATTTCGTTTTCGTAATATTTTACTTATCAAACACGTGGATGAAAAAAATAAAAAAAAAAAAAAGCACATGGATCATCAATTCATCATAAGTCGGACCGACGGCTACTGCAAGTTTCAGTGGGACCAAACTTTGATCGATCAAGACGCATTAATTACGCATTTAGTTCTAAATTGTGATCTGCGCTCAATGGCAATGGCACATTGAAACCTCTTTTTTTTTATATAAAAATCTTTTATTTCAATTTACTCAGTAGGATACAATTTTTGGGCTATTTAAACTTTTCGCCCTTTTCCATTTACTTGTATTTGCATAACAATCCTCACTTATGCTGTAACCAATATAGCCATTTTCTTCACAGATTGTCATCTTTCACCCAAACCGAAAACACCAATTAGAATTATCCAAATCTAACTCATTTTGGTAGTTTTGTACATAAATATAGCCGTTCGCAAAATATTTGAGTTCAGTTCGCGAATCTTTACGAACAGAGGTCAAAACGAAGTTCTGTTCTTTAATTTAACAAACAACTTCGGTTCGTTTCTTAAGCTTAACAAAAAGAACTCGAATATACTCTGTTTGTTGGAGCTCGATTCATTGAACAACCCTAATTATGATTATTTTTGTTTAAATGAACTGTTAAATGAGAGTAAAATTATCAATTTGTCCTTACTTTTCATTTTTTTTCATTACTCACACGCAAAAGAACCTAACTAACAAGATCGAATACGTAAACAAATATATAAATGAGCGAACAAATGCAAATGAGCCTGTTTGCAAGCTTGTTCCTGTTCATTAACACCTCGCTAATCTTAAAAAATAAAGTTCGAACACGAAGCTATGTTCATTAAACTTAACAAACAAACTCCCTAATGCGAAAATATAGGAAGAATTAAACATCCCTCATAAAATTTTTCCCAGGATGCGAGCGATTTGCCTTCTTCTTAAGACTTGTATCCTCTGTCGTTTCGACTGCACATCTTCTCCAACTCTGTAACCCTTATGTCTACAATTCTTTTCACTTTGAAAATGCCTAACAATGTAGATGCTGCTAATGCGGGGGTAGTCCCCCACCCCCATGCCATGATAACATTTCCCATCAGCGAGGAGGGTTCTGTCAACCCACCTCAATTTTCTGAAACTAACCCTTCCCCTTCGATGACGGCTCAGGTGATTGCTCCGGTTCTCATAGATAAGGAAGATAACCTTGAGGTATACTTGTTCGACTTGTTCGTAAAGATCATATTTTTATGGTATTTGTCATGGTTCTGCATAGTCGAATGTTGAGCATTAAATGCGAACTTAATTGCACTTTGAGGTATAGTATGGGATTGTAGATGAAATCTTTATAGCATTCTATGATATTGATGTTACTATATTGTTGATTTATTTTCATTAGAAGTTTACACGTTCATTATGCACGTATACATCATATTTTAACAAACCATACGAATGCATTGTTCTGTTGTTGCAGTTGTAACTTGAATGGTTAAAATAATGTGGATCAGTCTGTCAATCAAATGGTATTCTTGTACCTCGTTTGTCTCAGTCAATCTCGCACATAACTAAGTATTTGATAGATTTTGAAAACTGTCGTACGAAAGTACATCATACTTGTAATATTGCAATTGAGTTTTCAAATAGTGTAACTCCTGCCGATACAAATCATCTCAATAAAACACTTGAGTAAGACTATAAATATGATCAATATCGAACAATTTATACTTCTCTCTTGGGTCCAAAAATTACTAAACTTAAGAAGTTAAACTGTATCATCAGAAAATCCATACCTAATCTCATCCGGTCTACAAACATTCTTTGTTGATATAATAATAGAATCAAATCCATCATTAATCAATTCTCTAAGTAAATTTGCCGAACTAGAAACAAAATTCATTGCATTCCATAAATCAAGAGATTTGTAGTGCAAAGATAGACAAAGAATATTTGTCACTGTTAGAATCTTGTGCATCATGTGTACAATGAATACAAATTCAAATGTCATTATCAATTTCAAATGTCTGCGAGCTTTACCACGTACAATTAGTATTGTAATTCTTTTAGACACCCATAAAAAAAGCACAATTACATAATCATAGCTCACAACTAAATCACACGAAATTTGAAACCTTGGTGCACAGAGTCCAATGACAGCTTGACTGCGGCGGTGCAAGGATCAAACAGCAAATCCAACGGTATGACTAGATTCTCAATCCAATGGTGGACTAGGTACGTCTTTGTCATCTCAACTCCTGTTGGTGCATTAGGTGCAACAGGAAACCTCAACAACATTTTCACTACACGCACAGCCCCAGCTTCACTTTCAACCAAAGAGGATGGCCCCCAACTTGACAGCATATCCCTGGCAATCGTATAAGATTAGAAGAGAGCTCATGAAGGAAAAAATAGTAGACACCATAGACCAGACAACTAGGTCCGAAACTCAAACAAAACCCTTTTCTGTAATAGAAAATAGTAACACGACGTGCACATCGAAAGACAGAGGTAATGTGTTCGGTAGACGGTAGAGTTGGACAAGATGATAGTAAAGAAACTAAATTACTGGACAAAATTGAGGAAGGTGTAACTTTTTATGTAACCAATTTCCCTAGAGATCTGAATCCTGAGGAACTAAAGGAGCTTCTGGGTCAACAGGGGAAGTTAGTGGACTTCCATGTAGCGAGAAAGCAGTCTGTGATGGGATTACCGTTTGGCTTTGTAGCCTATGTGGGGAAGGATAGTGTTAAGGACATTCTACTGAGGTTGAACAGTATATGAATTGACAGTTTCTGATTGAGAGCTAATGTAGCGACGTTTGCAAAAGTGGCTAGCCGTGTGGATGAAAAAAAGAAAGGGAGATGGAGTTACCCAATGCATATGAACAGCTATCGTACCAAGACAACATACAGGGAAAGCTTGAACAATGAGAGTATAAAAATGAGAGAAACTGGAGTAGAAAAAAATGGGAAAGGAAAAGAAAAAATCACATATCAGCCTCAACTTAGACTGCAAATGGAGGAGGTACCTGTCTTAGTTAGAAAAGAAGGTCCTAATCTGAAGTTCAAAACAGTAGCTAAAGACACAAGATGGCTTCTTCATAGCAAGATATGTAGTTAAAGGATTCAGAAGGGGAAGAAGTTTTTAAGACAGAATTGAAGAAGGTGGCGATTGAAAGATACTGATTTTTTATGAAAAGGGAGGCGAAGAGCTGAAGGAACTGCTGGAGGTGGATATGGAATGGTTGTTAGAATGGGTGAAGGAGTGAAGGTATTGTATATAGGAAAATCACATCTCAAACAGAGGACGAATTATACAGCAGTTCAGAGGAAGAGTCAGGGGATATGCTTTCTGAAAATTGTCCAAAAGGGATTGACAATGAACAAGAATGGAATTATTTGGATGAGCAGTGGAATAGCTTAGACTTTGTAAAAGAAATAAATTTGAACTCGCCAATGGAGTTGTATCCAAAAATGATACAAGAACAATCACTTCAGAAAATGCATGAAAAGGAGTAGACAGGTGAGAGTGAACAAGAAGAAGCTGGTGAAGAGGATAATGATAATGAGAAGACTTTCACTGCAGATTGTTATGAAACGAAGGAAGAGGAAATGATAATAGGAAAATTATGGCCTGCAAAGGGGCAAATACAGTGAAGACAACAAGTATGGATACAGAATAGTACACAAAAACATAGAGATCAGGGACCAGACTAATGAGGAGCGAGGAAAAAATAAAATTAGTGAAGGGGAGAGTGAAAAAAGAAAAAGTAAAGGATATAATGGAGAAAGGCAGAAACACACAGGATGAAAATGGAAGTGTGGAAAGGACTAAGGAGAAAGAACTGGAAATAAAAAATCTGAATAGAAGCCCCAATGAAGATGAGAACACCAGTAGACGTAATCATAAGGACCGCAAAATGATGGAAGTTGGACACAGCCAGAAAGTTATAATACAGTTGAATTGTGATACTGAGGGTGATGATGAAAGAGATGTATCTGTGGAAAATGATTATTACAAAAGGAAAAAGAGGTTGTTCCAAAACAGATCTTTGAAAAAAGGCCACAGAAAGGAGGAAGGTTCCAAAAGCACAAAAAAGACGAGAAAAACAACAAAACAAAGTAAGGAAAACAGTGAGATAATTGAAGAGTGGAAAGCAGTGATGGAAAGGGGAACCAAAAAAAGAAGGGAAAAGAAACAAAAAAATGGGGCAGAGAGTGATGGGGGGAAAACTGAGAATGAAGAGTGCACAGTCAAAGACACATCTATTGCAGATAGTAATATTATTGCCACAAAATCCAGACATATGAGGGAATAGGCATGTGGGATTATAAAACTTGGCAAGGATATTGGAGTCAAGTATATGGATGGGGAAGAAAAAGAAACTGAAAGGCTTATAATAATGGAAAAGGCAGATAATGAGGTTCAAAGCAAAGAAAATAAACTCGCAGAATAGGAAAATATACAGAAAGAAATGGAAGTACAAGAGGTAAATAATCAAGTTTCATAAATGTAGCTACTCACTTATAATGCAAGAGGTTTGAGAGGACAAGACAGAAGGAGAAGAATAAAAGCAATGTTGTGTAAGAACAAAATTGAATTTGTAGCAATCCTGGAAATAAAAAAAGAAACGATTGATGAAAAATTTGTGAGAAGCTTATGGCATTCAAACAAGATGGACTGGGTGTATAGTGGCCCAAGTGGATTTTTAGGAGGACTTCTGTGTGTATGGGACAAAACCAAGTTCAAAAGAGAGGCCATTTGGAACTGTTATGGATTCATATGCATCACTGGGGAGCTAGCAGGTGACCAAAGCTTATCCAACTTAATGAATGTGTATGGACCATCGGATTTGGAAGGCAAAATGGAACAGTGGAAGAGAATAAGTGAATATTCATAGGAAAGGAAGAGCAAAAATGGGTTTAATTGGTGATTTCTATGCTATGAGAAGAGGCAGTATTATATTGGATATGAGGGAAAGAAGAGGCAGTATCACTCAGAATCATGATAGAGAAATTCATGAATTCAGAAGGTTTGTGGAGGGAATGGATCTGTGTAATTTACCAATGTCCAGGCAAAGATTTACGTGGCATTTATAATCTTTAAAAGTAATGAGCATGCTTGATAGACTTTTACCAAATTAAAAATGGATGCAGAGTGGTTGTAAATGGTTACAAACTGGTTTAGACAAGGCGGATTCTGATCACATGCCAGTTATGCTAACAATAGAGAACAAAAACTGGGGTCCAAAACCTGTTAAAATGCTGAACAGTTAGATGAAGAATCAAGACTACAATCAGTTAGTAGTTGAAAACTGGAATAAGGAGGGAATAGTTGGAATGGATGGATATATACTCAAAGAAAAGGTTAAAAGGTTAAGGCAGGCTATACAGTAATGGAGTGCTAATACCAGCTCAAGAACTTCTACCAAGTTGCAAAATCTGTAAGGTTTAAAGAATGAGATTGAAGTACAGGCAGAGATGATAGAAGGATGGGTGCCCCAAACCAGTTTATTAACAGAAATGAAGGAACATATATTTCAGCATTAAAAGTTGGAAGATCAGGATTACAGACAAAGAGTAAGGGAAAAATTGATAAAACTTGGAGATGCCAATACGACCTATTTCCACAGAAAAGTGAAAAGAAATCAAAACAGAAATCAAATAGAAGGAATTTGGATAAATGGAAATTGGATCAGTTAGTGAATGAGGTCAAAAATGCTTTCAAAGACCAGTGATCAGATTTACAGAGACACTGAACAATAGGCCAAGCATGGAAGGTATACAAGCAAGGCAGATCTATATGGAAAACAAACAACTACTGATCAGCATGCTTACCAGAGATGAAATGAAGGAGGCAATTGACCAATGTGAGGGAGGCAGGAGTCCTGGTCCTGATGGAATGAATTTCAACTTCATTAAGCATTTTAGACAAGTTTTTGAAGAAGATATCTACAGGATGTTGGTTGAATTTCATGAAAAAAAGAAAATAGCTACAGGGGGTAATGCAACACACATTATCTTGTTTCAAAAAAAGAAATCCAACTGCATATCGGTCTCTATAGACCGATTACTCTAGTTGGCGCAATATACAAGATAGTAACCAAAATCTTAGCAAAAAGGTTGAGTGGAGTACTTAATGATGTGATATCACCAGCGCAGACTGCATATCTAAAAGGAAGACCCATAGCTGATGGATTTATAGTGGCAAATGAGTTGATAGCAGAGGGCAAGAGGAATAAGAAACCGATGTTTTAACTGAAAGTTGATTTTGAGAATGCTTATGGCATGGTTAATTGGAATTTTTGGAGGAGATGGCAGGAGAACTTGGGATTCCGACAGAATTCAGGCAATGGATAAGGGCGTGTCTTTCATCAGTTTCATCATCAATACTTATAAATGGCAGTCCGACTGATCAGTTTTATCCAAGCAGAGGCATAAGGCAAGGAGATCCAATATCACCCTTCCTTTATTTAATGATAGCGGAAGGATTATCTTTGTTGATAGAAAAGGCAGTGCAAGCAAAAATGTTTGATCATATTGAAGTTGGAAAAGAAGGAATTAAAGTATCACACCTTCAGTTCGCTGATGACACAATGTTTTTTGGGGTAGGAAACTGGAAAAACATAAGATGTATAAAGGCCATATTGCAAAATTTTGAACTTATTTCAAGATTGAAAATTAATTTCAGCAAAAGTGCAATAATTTGACTAAACATGGAGGAGGAAGAAGTTCAGCAAATGGCTTTCCATCTGAAGTGATCTGTGAATAAGCTACCTATGGTCTATCTGGGTCTGCCATTAGGTGACAATCCAAGGAAAAAAAGAATGTGGAAACCAGTAATTGAAAGCTTCAAGAGGAGATTGGAAAAGTTGAAAAATGTTACTCTATCAGTTGGAGGTAGATTGATACTCATTAATTTTATGCTTTCAAGCTTACCGTGTTACTATTTTTCCATTTATAGAGCCCCTAGGATTGTTTTGAAAACCCTTGACAGAGTGCAAAAAAAATTTTCTAGGGTGAACAACATGGCACAAGAAGAGTTCACGAGGTGAAGTGGGAAAGAATAACTCAAACCATGGAAGTTGGTAGCCTAGGAATCAAGAACCTGGAAGCTTTTAACCAAGCTATGATGGGAAAGTGGGTAAGCAGGACCACGGATGACGAGAATCCAATCTGGAAACAAGTAATAAGAGCAAGATATGGAAAGGAAGGCAAAATACAGATTGGCAAAATCAGAGAGTTAAAACAGAAGACAACGAGACAACAACCAGGAAGAAGAACAAACATTTCAATTAAACAAGCTTCTTATTGGTGGCAGGACTACATCTGATACTATCACAGGAATGCTGCCAAATATTCTGTAAACTCAATGCAGGTAGCGGTGATAACTTCCTGTTCTGGGAAGAAGGATGGATAGGTGAGCAGACGCTTTCAACAACTTTTCCCAAATTGTACAGAAAAGAAAAGAACAGGAAAAAAACAATTTCTCAGATGGGAAAATGGATCGATGAAAGATGGGAATAAATATTTGAATGGAAGTGTAACCTGGATGATTTAGAAGAAAATGAACAGGAACAATTGCAGGCAATACTATCTCATCATACTTTGAATGCAGGGAAAGAAGATGCCTAACCTTGGTGATGCCAATAAAACAAGATATCAAGTGAAGGAGTGTTACAATGAATTATGCAAGAAACACGACAAACAGACTGGTCAAGTGAAGAGTTAGCAAAACTGAAGCTAACAAACAGCACAGATGTCCCCAAAAGAATTGTGATATTCATATGGTAAATGATGCAAAATGGTCTACCAACACAGGGCAATTTGAAGAAAAGGAAGATTATTTACCAAGATGTACAGATAAACTGTCATCTCTGCAGACATTAAAATTCAGAGGAGACTGCAAAACACCTTTTCACGGAGTTTGTGGGTTCAATTCAAGTATGGAAAGCGCTCAAGACATGGCTACGATGTACCTGTGCAACGGAGGCGCCGAAGATGGAAGAATTTCATAAACACAAGCCACAGACAATGAGTACTGATACATGGAAATTATTCTGGATTGCTATCACATGGGTAATTTGGAGAAAACGAAATACACATCAGTTTGAAGGCAGCAAACCAGAGATTGAAGGTATGCTCCAACAGATAAAATAAATTTCGTGGGAGTGGTACTGGTATTTGGGAGCGAAAAGGAAGAAGAATGATCTCACGTTTTTGAAATGTTCCATTGGGCCAACATAAGTGGACTGTTAGGTTTGGTCAGAAAATCTAACACAATGTAAGTAGCGGTGGACTTCCCCGGATGAGGAAGGGCCCATAGGAGTATGTACAAAGTACTTTTTTTAATATACAAAAATAAAAATTGCTTATAAAAAAACTAAATCACATAATAATTTATAATGAGAATTTCAATGAATTTTTCCAAGCCGATGTACATTAACCACTTGATTAGCTCTCTTACCTATCTTGTGTTCCCTTGTAGATATCTGTTAAACAATTTTCGTAGTTTGTGCAGAAACAAACTCACTGTGATGCTTAGAAGAAACACTAACATAAGTTGCAATAGCAGTTAATTCTTTAAAGAAACACCAAACATCAGCATTCTTTTCAACAGCAACAACCAATGTTAATTGTATTCTATGAGCAAAACAATGAATATGATATGCATAAGGACACTCTCTAAGGAAAAGAGCTTGCAATCCGTTCCAAAAACTCTCACATATTGCTAGCCTCGTCATACACTTGACCTCGCATATTGCATATTTATGAATCATGCTTAGTCAATACTTCAGATATTTCATTCTTTAGTGTTGTAGTTGTAGTACTTTACAAATGAACAATAAAAAAAACATTCTCGTAAAAAGTCATCAACATCAACAAATCTCAACACAATAGTCATTTGTTCTCGCACACTTTCATAACAATCCGGTCTGGGTTGCCCCTTTCCCGCACAGCTCCTTTATCTAGCATTTGGGCGCCCTTTGGCCCAAATGCTGCATAGTAGTTGATTTTCAGCAGTTGCACTGCATTGAGCCAACCTCTCAGTTCTACTTTCCTCTTAACCAGGAATGTCACTCTTCTAGCAATATTGGCGCGCAGGATATGTCCAGACGACTTATGGATTTGCCTTGGCACACCCAGGGGCGACGCTGGGGTCGGAAATGCACTCCTACACACGTTGGGGATGGATGGGAGCTGCATTTCTGGATCCACCACATTACTGGCAGTCGATGTTCCGGTAACTACGAAGGATGCTGCCTACATGCTTTCACATTTGGTTTTTTCACATCTTCCAGGGGGTAGCTTTTCGGCCACCAGCTTAACAGCTACCAATGACAGCGGAAATCACTCGGTGCCCTTGTTCCTGTTTGATCCACCATGATCCTGGCCTTGGCGGTCTTTGTCTCCCCCTGTTTGGGGAGTTTTTGCTTGTGTATTTTCCTTGGCCAGTTGGCTTCATTTGTATGTAAAAAAAAGTCATTTGTTCCATATTTGAAACATTTATTGTTTCATCAACTAGAATACAAGCATTTCCATCATCATATCCTCACGAATCTTCTTCCTTACTCTTTCCACAAAAATATTTAAAATCACCTTTTGAGATTTTGATGAACAATATGTTGCATTTAGAGAAGCTTTCAACATAGCATTATCAACATTAGAATTTATTTTTTGCAGTAATTTAAGTAACTTCAAAATATTACTTTGACTATTGGAAGCAATTGATTCATCATGTCATCTCATTGCACAAGCTTGATGAGTGAGTCATGAGATATTTTCAACTATAGTTGTATGTTTCAAATATATATTTTTTTTTTTGCATCACCTCTGGCTTCAATGGGTCAATCACTCTGCCAGTATGCTGATTTATATTCTAAAAATCATTCGCTCCACCCACATTGTTACGTTGTTGTGACTTATCTTGTTCTCCATCACGCATCAATACCTTATCCTTGTTCTAACTTTCTTTGCTTTTTTTTTCTATCTATCTATTAAAATATAAAGAATGTCAAAACCATAATATATTGCATATTTCTTCGTCTAATATTACAGAATGAATACTACTGCAAACTCCTCCCCCAACATCCATGAGCTAATGTGCAACTCTAGTCCAACCGGACTCACTTAAAATTATTACTGAACTATGACCCTATTTCACAATAGATATGAATGAAATTTTATTCACAACTTCATCCTATTTCACAGTAGATATGAGCTGGTTTGTTAATATGAACGAATTAATGACCTATTAAGGGGAAAATCCACCCCAAACAATCAATGGTTTCCTGAACGAAACATAGCTGCAAATCCATCCCAAACCAATAACGGAATCTGCTACAAAATATGCTAACACAGTATAATACACTATATAAGTAAGAATTCGTGAAGAATAAATCAGAAAGATTACCTAATGCTGAACGGTTGCAGGTGACAACGAGTAAATGATCCAGGCAAAGTGGAACTCTATTTTTGCAAGTGATACCTAAATGCTCAACTTCAAAGGCAGAAGCCAAAGTCTGTTTTTGCAGACTTTTTTTTGATAACCTAGAGAATCCTACCGAGGTGGGTAAACCCAACGCCCTACCGTAATAACCTCAAAACTATGGTAGGGGGTAAGCCACACTTGCCAAGCTATATGTGACACACTCATATTGCTGAGGGGAGTTGGATCCATAACCTTTGAGTGCAATTATCATTCTTATAACTACTAGGTTAATCCCTTATTGACTCTGTTTTAGCAGACTTCAAGTGAAGATTTGAAGTTGAGTCAAGGTCAACATTTTTTTAACTTTTGTTTTTGTTTTACGGGCCAGGGTCGGAGTGTTAGTATTGGCAAGGGCGGAACTAGGAGGTGACAGGCCCATACTACAGTCCGGACCAGGTTTTGAGTTTTTCAAGAAAATAAGTTCGAATTAGGCCCGCCCCAACAAAAACAAATTTAGTCCGGGACGAAATATAGGTCTGCTTCTGCCATTGAGTATTGGGATGGGACTTGATGTGAAAGTGAACTATTTATTTTATATTTTTTTCAAGCGAAGCTAAAATTGGGCATTTGGGTCCGAGCTAGATCTCCCTTGTAATTCATGCACTTTAATTTGTCGTGAACGATGTCGTTCAGAATTCGTGTAGAGGCAAAAATTTTGTTCCTGCCTAAATATTTTTCTCTCAGGCATGCTAACCTAGGTGTCTTCTCCGACCACATCCTGGCCGATTTTCCACTGGAAAAAACACAGATCCCTCATTATATCCTCGTCCTCAAGGAAATGGCCGTGTTTTAGTTTCTTTTGCCACTCTGGGTGAGCTCGTTTGGCAAGAAATTAAATTCACAAGGGTTTCTTCCTGTACAAATTTGGAAAACGGAAGGGTGTGGGAACGGTCAGGTAGTTGTCCTTCTTTACCATCCTGGGTGAACTCGCTTTGTAGAAGGAAGCCTACTCTGGTTTCTCCAAACATCTGACGAACAGGCAGCACCGGTCTTCCTGACAAACAATCTGAAAAGCAAAAGTGAGGAGGGATATGCAATTATGAGTTAGAAGCCAGAATAGGTGGAAGATGGAGGAATATCAATGGTTAAAACGAAAACCAAATGTCTCCAGAAATTTTACTAACCGAATACAGGATACATCTGTATACTTGTATTTCTCTGGAATTCTAGAAAATTGGGGATATGGGGAGGTGTACAATCTTTTCTCAGAATATGGTAAAGTGAAAGACATATACATCCCAGTGAAAAGGAATGTCAAAAATGCAATGTACGACTTTGTGTATTTCCCTCAGAGAACTCAATTATCTGATCTATTGAAAGGAATCTGGATAGGAAAGAACTATATGGTTGTGCAAAAACCTAAGTACCAGAGAGGTCAAGATCTTATAAAGAACTCAGGAAACATGCCAAAAGGATGGGTGAGAAAGACGCCTCAACAAAATCACTATGGGTATGAACAAGCTCCCAAGAAGGCCTCTCCTGAAATGGTTGCAAAATAGAATAATAATGACAAGGAGTTTATCCCTAATGAGGCTGAAAAACGTTGGTTCAGTCATTGCATAATTGCTAAAGTGAAGGAAGGTGTAGATGAAGGGACTGTGATATATATGTGTTTCATATATAGATTATCAAACATGGCTTCTGTCTCCTCTCAGCAAAGAGAAAAAATTGGCTCTCTTAAGAGATCAGTCTCAGGATATGCTAGATATATTTATCACGATGAAATCATGGTGTCCTAATGAAACTAAGGAAGCTACCTTCAAAAGACATTGTTGGATCTCAATAACAGGTATCCCTCTATCCTGTATGTCTAAACATTTTTACAAGTGAATTTTAAAACCAGTGGGGAAATATATCAGATCTGCAAAAGATACTTTTAAGAGAAAATATTTGCACATTGCAAATATATTGATTTAAACAGCAAAACAGGATCGTATATCACTGTTAAAGACAGTCAAGATAGAGGGAGTGACTTATCAGATCAAAATAGAGGAAGATAATGTATGTCATAATTGTCTTATACACTTGAGATCCCCTGTAAAATTGAGCAAAGATTAAAAAAGTTTGTCAGGAGCTGAGGAAATTGAGCATAGAGAAGGAAAAGAACCAATGCTAGAATCTCCAATCCGAATCCTGACAAAAAATAGTTTTGAAGCGCTGAATTTGGATAAGGAAGAGAGAGCAGATACTAGTCACAAGGCAGAGATTGGTCAGACATCAAACTATAATACAGTCCAAGAATTAAGCCCCAAATCCACCAGTCCAGTCCGTATTCTAAGAAGAGAATCTGGAGAAAATAGGGAAAATCCAGTCCCAGCATATACTGTGCAATCCGCAAACTCTGACCAGTCTGATCATCAAAACAAGGAGGTGACTACTGGTATTGAAAATGCTGAAGCATATACTGATCTCAATGAGGAAATGCAAGAACTAGTTACATCAAATGCGATTATAAAATGCAATCCAATACAATCACCCCAGGGACTGCAGAAAGTCAAGAGCTATTCTCTAAAGTCAAAAATATGCTGAGGGAAGTAGAAAATAAGTATAAACAATTCTTGGAGAAAAGACAAAGTCAGGATAAGTCGGAAGTCTGGAAAAAAATAGAACAGGATACGATGAGTATTATTGAACTGGGATACACTATTGGAATCAGATTTGCAGGAGTTGAGAATGAAACAGTGGAAAATTGTATCCTGATGGAACTGAGAGATCGAGAGGTGCATGAACAAGGAACAGAAATGGAAAAGGTGGCAGAAAATCAACAGCTGCAGATCCAACAGTCAACAGCAAGTCATGAACGTTCCCCAATGAAGATATGTAACTGGAACTTAAGAGGCTTGGGAGGCCCCACCAAAAAGAGAATTCTAAGAACCCTGATAAAGAAATACAGTGTTGAAATTATGGCGGTGGAGGAAACAAAGCTTCAAGAAGTAGATCTGAGAATGATAAAGAAACTTTGGGGTACACAAATAGATTGTGACAACATCTTTAAAGCCTCGGATGGGGCATCTGGTGGTATCCTTCTCACATGGAACAAGTCTTATTTTCAATTAATATCCTCTTGGAGGATTCTTACTCTATAGGGGCTTCTGGAATCATTGAAGGGCATGTAGTAGATATAATTTGTGTATATTCTCACTGTGTTCTAGCACAGAAGAAGTTGTTATGGCAAGAAATTGAAGCATACAGAAGAACTCATCCATTACAAAATTGTTGTGTAATGGGTGACTTCAACTCAGTCAGATCAGAAACTGAACGTATAGGGTTGCAAAGCTTTGTAGCCGCCGAGGCTCACCAATTTCAGAGTTTATTTCACAAGCTGAGCTCATTGATGTGCCATTAACGGGAACAGATTTCACATGGTTTAAACCAGATGGAATGGGGGCAAGTAGACTGGATAGAATGATGGTCAGTGCCTCATGGTTAGATCTATGGGAAAATCACCAGCTAATCCCTTTGGAAAGACAACTGTCTGACCACTCTCCAATTATGTTTACAGAAGGGAGCAAGAACTAGAGTCCAAAACCCTTTCGGATATATGATGTATGGTTAAAAGACCATTCACTGGAAACTCTAATCAAGACAGAATGGAACACCCCCCAACTGACTGGCTCAAAGGGATATATCCTCAAACAGAAGATCAAAGAATTAAGAAAGAGGATAAAAAAGTGGAACCAAGAAACAAATGAGGATGTTACTGCAAAAATCAGAAGCTCACAACAGACTATTGACTACTTGGATGCAAAAATGTTAGTATCTCATCAATCCGCTCAGGAAATTGAGATAAAAAAGGAAACATGGGCTGAGTTAAAGAGATTACAGCAATATCAGTCATCTATCATCTATCAAAAATCTCGGCAGAAGTGGATAAAGGAGGGGGACGCAAATACTAAATATTTTCATGCTTCCCTACAGAAAAAACGGTATCAGATGGACACAAATGGACTATTCTTTGGAGACCAATGGGTAGAAGAAGTAGATGATGTGAAAGAGCAACTAAGATGACACTTCCAATGCCAGTTTACACAAGCTATGCCAAATAAACCGAAGGTAATGCAATCCCCTTATGTTCAGCTAAATGCAGATCAAAATGCATCTCTGATAGAAGTTAAACAAGCAGTTTGGAGCTGTAATGGGGAAAAGTCACCTGGTCCTGATGGGATCAATTTCAAGTTTGTACAAAAATTTTGGGACATGCTAAAGGATGACTTTATGGCTTTTTTGCAAGAGTTCTATTACACAGAAAGGATCTGCCTTGGCCTGAACGCATAATTTGTCACTCTAGCAGCATAGTTAGACAGACCGAAAAAACCTGAGAATTTTAAACCTATCTCACTAATCAACAGTGTTTACAAAGTGTTGGCAAAGCTCCTAGCTAACAGATTGAAAGAAGTTCTCCCCTGTCTAATACCCACAGACAAACAGGATTCCTGAAAAACAGAAGCATCACAGAAGGAGTCATAGTGGCCAATGAAGCAATAGACTCAGCCAAAAAAACAAAGAGGAGACTGACAATGTTTAAAGTGGATTTTCAGCGAGCTTTTGACTCAGTAGATTGGAGTTTTTGATGGACATGATGAGAAATATGGGCTTCTGTGATAAATTTATTAAATGGATCCATGAATGTATTTCAACCCCAACTATATCTATCCTGGTAAATGGCAGTCCAATCAGAGAATTTAAGGCTCAAAGAGGTCTCAGACAGGGAGACCCCTTATCCCCATTCCTGTTTCTAATTGCAGTAGAGGCGTGAACTTAAGACAGCTATGAAGCAAACTTTTACAAAGGATTCTGAAGGCTACCTTTGAAGCAAACTTCTACAAAGGATTCTCTATTGGAGAAGTGAACTTAAGACAGCTTCAATTTGCTGATGACACACTCATCATGGGAAATGGAATAGAAAATGATATCATAGCAATTAAATCTGCTCTCAGGAACCTGGAGCTGATCAGTGGCTTACAAGTGAACTTTTCCAAGAGTAAACTGCTTAGAATCAATGTCCCTGACAATGAACTAAGAGAAATGGCTCAAATCATGAGATGCACGACTGATAAAGTACCCTTCCAATACCTGGGGCTACCTATAGGTGAGAAAGAAAAGTCTTGTAGACTATGGAAACCGATTGTGGACAAAATCTCAAGAAAATTACATAGCTGGGATCTCCATTATTTATCTTTTGGAGGGTGAATGGTTCTTTTGAAAGCAGTGATCACAAGTATCCCAATCTATTATATGATGATCTACAAGGCCCCAAAATCAGTAATCAAAAAACTGGTTCAAATGGAAAGGAAATTTCTATGGGGAGGAAAAGACTGTGAAAGGAACAAAATAGCCTGGATATCATGGAATTCGATCTGTCAAGAACTTTCTGATGGAGGTCTAGGCATCAGAAATCTATCAAATTTCAATGATGCATTGCTAGGAAAACTTTGTTGGAAGTTGCTACAAAATCAAGATGAATCTACTTGGAAAGTAGTGCTTGAGAATAAGTATGAAGATTTCTACTGAACCATATTATTTGAGAGCAATTTGCAGAATGTTCACTCATATTCTGGCTGGTGGAAAACGCTGATGGAATTGATCAGATCAGAAGACTGGTTCTTGAAAAACAGTTCTAAAATTGTGAGAAATGGTGAAGATACATACTTCTGGGAAGACAAGTGGTGCTCTGAATACAGGCTATGTGACTTATATACAACATTATATTACATCGCAGCTGACAAATACACGATGATAGCAAGTAAGCAAGTCATGAATGAACTGGGACAAAGAACTTGGTTTTGGCAATGGAACACAAATCTGAACCCTACTGAACAAGCTCTATGCAATGAAATCCCTGAAGCTATAACAACATCCACAACTCTCGTGGATGGAGAAGATTATTGGCTATGGAAACCTAGTCAGGCAGGGAGCTATACTATAAAGATTGCATATTTGGAGATCAGACATACCTCTAAAGCGGTGGATACAACAAATACACACCTCAGCTTGCTATGGAACAGCTCTGCCCCAGATAGCTTTCACTTGGAGAATGCTACAAGATAAAATCCCTACATTGGATAACTTATAGATCAAAGGCGTACAAATACATTATCTGGAGTGTCAGCAATGCAGATTAGCAAATGAATCAGTAGCTCATCTATTCTGTCAATGCACAGAAACTAACATGGTTTGGCAGAAGTTATATACCTGGATTGGAGGAAACCATTTAATCCATCACCTAGAACCTTAGCCAAGCTTCATACAGCATATGGAGCAGGCATCTACATTGAGAGATCGGAAATTGTGGATTATGTTTTGGATTTCAACAGTGTGGCAAATTTGGCTGGCCAGAAATCGCAGAATCTTCGAAGATGCTCCTTCATGTCCACACGATATTGTGGAAAACGTCAAACGAAGAACATATGAAAGCATGAAATCCAAAGGTGAAACTCAAGGATACACTTACCTGAATTGGAAAAGGTATCCAAGGCAAGTTTTGAAGTTAAAACTCCATCAACACAACACAATTTGATTTGAGTTGGACTGTTTTGATAGGTTTCTTCTTTGAGCAGATGGTTTTTCTCTTAAAATTACTGATTGTAAATATTTATTAAGTTTTTAATATAAAATTGCGCTTTGCTTTGCTAAAAAAATTTTGTCATGAACGATAGCGCAATCTGGACCGTCATTTTTCTCCAAACACATTGTCGGTTCTCACCAGTCAATACGGGTTCGGGGGTGTGCGGTGCTAAAAGCACCGCACACAATGCAATCCCTGCAAAACGTTGCCGTTTCGCAGGGATTGCTCCCAACCCCTTTTTTTTTAAATTTTAATCTTTCTTAATAACAGTTCACGGAGAGAAGACGTCGTTCTGTCCATCTTCTATGAAGGGAAACCTATTTATCACTTATCAGTTCGTATAATTGAAAGTGCTCAGCCGAATTCTGAATTTGCTCCGACAAAAATTGAAATTTTGGGATTTGGGGATTTTGGAAGGAATCGATCTGTTTGAGATCATGTCTTTTCGAGATATGTTATTACTCTATGTTGCTCTCTTTTTTCCCATTCTGCAACTGCTCTAAGCTTTCTGCATTTTCGAAACACTTTCAGATTGCTATCAAAGGCTGTGACTTGGTTGCTGCAGAAGTTCCCTTCCTTGGGTGATCGGTTGTAGAAGGTGGGTGCTCCGGCGAAATCTGAATTTGCTCCGACAAAAATCGAAATTTTGGGATTTTGGAAGGAATCGATCTGTTTGAGTTGTTCTCTGTTTGAGTAGTTCTCTGTTTGAGTTGTTCTCTGTTTTAGTTGTTCTCTGTTGACAAAAGCATGAATTGTTCTCTGTTGAGTCGAGCATTACAACTTTTGGTTGTTCTCTGTTGA